>JAENPR010002267.1:0-66132 GCA_018135685.1 Themeda triandra
TTGCACACACAACCATGTTGCCGCACGGTCGTTTCCAACGCGTCCTATGGCTCCCGGCACTGAGTCAAGAATGCCCGTACGCCATGGTTAAGGCATTTTGACACCTCTGGCCTCTCTAACATAGCGTTTGCCATAGCTCGAGCCTAAACGGCCCTTAACCTCGGCTCACGGCTCGTAACGCCATATTTGCACACATGACTTTGCCGCCGCACGGTTGGTTCCTACGCGTCCCTACGGCTCCCGGCACCAAGTAAAGCATGCCCATGCGCCATGGTTAAGGCATTTTGACACCCTCTGGCCTCTCAAACCCATAGCGTTTGTTGCCGCTCGAGAACCCGAATGGCCCTCAACCATGGCTCCACAGCCTCTAGAAGCGCCATATTTGCACACACGACTATGCTACCGCACAGCGGTTCTTGCGTGTCCTACAACTCTTGGCACTAGGTCAAGCACGCATCCGTATGCCATAGTTAAGGTGTTTTTACACCTCGGCCTCACCACCACAATGTTTGTCATCACCCCGAGAGCCCGAACGGCCCTTAATCACGGCTCCATGACTCGAACTTCCATATTTGCACACACGACGTGTCCGCCGCACGGCCGGATCCCTGTGCATCCTATGACTCTCGGCACCTACGGGTCAAGCATGCCGTACACCATGGTTAAGCCATTTTGATGCCTCTCACCTCTCCACCATAGAGTTTTCCATCACGAGATCCCGAACGGCCCTTAACCTCGGCTCCACGGCTCAGGCTTGTCATATTTGCACACACGTCTATGCTACCGCCGATAGGTTCCCTCGCGTGTCCTATAGCTCTCGGCACTAGGTCAAGCACGACCGTATGCCATAGTTAAGGCCTTTTGATGCCCCGGGCCTCACCACCACAATGTTTGTCATCACCGAGAGCCCGAACGTCCCTTAACCTTAGCTCCATGACTCCAGAACTTCCATATTTGCACACACGATCTTTGCTACGGCCGGATCCTATGCATCCTATGGCGCTCGACGCGGGTCAAGCATGCCGTACGCCATGGTTAAGCTATTTTGATGCCTCTCACCTCTCCACCATAGAGTTTTCCATCACCCGAGAGCCTAAAGGGCCCTTAACCACGGCCACCAAAAGCCATATTTGCACACACGACCATCTTTGCCGCACGGGTTCGGTTCAACGCGTCCTATGGCTCCCGACACTGAGTCAAGCATGCCCGTACGCCATGGTTAAGGAATTTTGACACCTCTGGCTTCTCTACCATAGTGTTTGCCATCGCTCGAGAGCCTGAACGGCCCTTAACCTCGGCTCCACGGCTCCGAGAGCGCCATATTTGCACACACGACTTTCTTTGCCGCACGCACGGCCAGTTCCTCGCGCGTCCCTACGGCTCCCGGCACCAAGTCAAGCATGCCCATGCGCCATGGTTAAGGCGTTTTTGACACCTCGGCCTCTCCCGGCCACAGCATTTATTGCCGCCGAGAACCAAAATGGCCTCAACCATGGCTCCACGGACTCTGCCATATTTGCACACACGACTATGCTACCGCCTGTGCCGGTTCTTGCGTGTCCTACAACTCTTGGCACTAGGTCAAGCACGACCGTATGCCATAGTTAAGGTGTTTTTACACCTGCGCCTCACCACACAATGTTTGTCATCACGAGAGCCCGAACGGCCTAATCACAGCTCCATGACTCCAGAACTTCCATATTTGCACACACGGTCTTTGCCGCCGACGGATCTGTGCATCCTATGACTCTCGGCACAACGGGTCAAGCATGCCGTACACCATGGTTAAGCCATTTTGATGCCTCTCCTCTCTCCACCATAGAGTTTTCCATCACACGAGATCTGAACGGCCCTTAACCTCGGCTCCACGGCTCCCGGAAAGCTGTCATATTTGCACACACGTCTATGCTACCGCCACGGTTCTGCGTGTCCTATACCTCTCGGCACTAGGTCAAGCACATCGTATGCCATAGTTAAGGCCTTTTGATGCCTCTGGCCTCACCACCACAATGTTTGTCATCACTGAGAGCCCGACGTCCCTTAACCTTAGCTCCATGACTCGAACTTCCATATTTGCACACCTCTTGTCCGCCGCACGGCTGGATCCTATGCATCCTATGGCGCTCGGCAGACGGTCAAGCATGCCGGTACGCCATGGTTAAGCTATTTTGATGCCTCTCACCTCTCCACCATAGAGTTTTCCATCACCGAGAGCCTAAGGGCCCTTAACCACGTACCAAAGCGCCATATTTGCACACGCGACCATCTTGCCGCACGGTCGGTTCCAACGCGTCCATGGCTCCGAACCTTTGAGTCAAGCATGCCGTACGCCATGGTTAAGGAATTTTGACACCTACGGCTTATCTACCATAGTGTTTGCCATCGCTCGAGCACGAACGCCCTTAACCTCGGCTCCACGGCTCAGGCGCCATATTTTGCACACACGACTTTCTTCGCACGGCCAGTGGTTCCTGCTTGCGTCCTACGGCTCACAGCACCAAGTCAAGCATGCCCATGCGCCATGGTTAAGGCGTTTTGACACCTCGGCTCCTCCCGGCTGGCATTTATTGCCGCACGAGAACCAAATGGCCCTTAACCATGGCTCCTGGCTCTGAGGCTGCCATATTTGCACAAAGCGACTATGCTACCACGGAAACGGTTCTTGCGTGTCCTCGAAGCTCTCGGCACTAGATCAAGCACGACCGTATGCCATGGTTAAGTCATTTTGACACCTCTGGCCTCACCACCACAATGTTTGTCATCACACGAGAGCCCGAACGACCCTTAACAATAGCTCCACAACTCAGAACTTCCATATTTGCACACACGACTATCTTTGCCGCACAGTCGGATCTGTCATCCTACGGCTCTTGGCCTTAGGGTCAAGCACGCTCATACCCCATGGTTAAGCCATTTTGATGCCTCTCACCTCTCCACCATAGATTTTCCATCACCCGAGAGCACGAAGGGCCCTTAACCACGGCTCCATGGCTCCAAAAGCGCCATATTTGCACACACGACCATCCGCCGCACGGCCGGTTCCAACGCATCCTATGGCTCCGGCACTAAGTCAAGCATGCCGTACGCCATGGTTAAGGAATTTTGACACCTCTAGCCTCTCTACCATAGCGTTTGCTGTCGCTCGAGAGTCTGAATGGCTCTTAACCTCGGCTCCACGGCTCCAGAACTGCCATATTTGCACACACGACTTTGCTGCCGCACGGCCAGTTCCTACGTTTCCTACGGTTGCCCGCACCAAGTCAAGCACGCCCATGTGCCATGGTTAAGGTGTTTTGACACCTCTGGCCTCTCCACCAAAGCGTTTGTTGCCGCCCGAGAACCCGAATGTCCCTTAACCATGGCTCCGCAGCTCTAGAACTACCATATTTGAACACACGACTATGCTCCGCCTGGCCCGGTTCTGCGTGTCCCGGCTCTCGGCACTAGGTCAAGCACGGCCGTATGCCATAGTTAAGGCATTTTGATGCCTGCGGCCTCACCACCACAATGTTTCGATCACCCGAGAGCCCAAACGGCCCTTAACCCTTGCTCCATGACTCGAGAACTTCCATATTTGCACACACGATTTGTCTTTTGCCCGCACGGTCGGATCCGTGAATCCTATGGCTCTCGGCACGGGTCAAGCATGCCGTACGCCATGGTTAAGCCATTTTGATGCCTCTCACCTCTCCACCATAGAGTTTTCCATCACCGAGATCTGAAGGGCCCTTAACCACGCTCACGGCTCCAAAAGCGCCATATTTGCACACACAACCATGTTGCCGCAAGGTCGGTTCAACGCGTCCAATGGCTCCGCCCGAGTCAAGCATGCCGTACACCATGGTTAAGGCATTTTGACATCTCGGCCTCTCTACCATAGTGTTTGCCATAGCTTGAGAGCCTGAATGGCCCTTAACCTCAGCTGGCTCAGAACTACCATATTTGCACACATGACTTTCTGCCGCACGGCGGTTCCGCGCCTCCTACGGCTCCTCGCACCAAGTCAAGCACGCCCATGCGCCATGGTTAAGGCGTTTTGACTCCTCGGCCTCTCCACCACAGCGTTTGTTGCCGCCGAGAACCCGAATGGCCCTTAACCATGGCTCCACGGCTCTAGAAGCGCCATATTTGCACACACGATTATGCTCTTGCACGCCCGGTTCCTGCGTGTCCTACAGCTCTCGGCACTAGGTCAAGCATGACCGCATGCCATAGTTAAGGTGTTTTGATGCCTCTGGCCTCACCACCACAATGTTTGTCATCACCCGAGAGCCCGAACGGCCCTTAACCACAGCTCCATGACTCTTGAACTTCCATATTTGCACACACGACTGTGCTACCGCAAGGCCGGATCCTGTGCATCCTATGGCTCTCGGCACCGGGTCAAGCATGCCCATACACCATGGTTAAGCCATTTTGATGCCTCTCACCTCTCCACCAAAGAGTTTTCCATCACCCGAGATCCTGAAGGGCCCTTAACCATGGCTCCCCGGCTCCAAAACTGCCATATTTGCACACACAATCATGTTGCCGCACGGTCGGTTCTAACGCGTCCTATGGTCTCGGCACTAAGTCAAGCATGCCATACGCCATGGTTAAGGCATTTTGACATCTCTGGCCTCTCTACCATAGCATTTGCCATAGCTCGAGAGCCTGAACGGCCCTTAACCTCGGCTCACGGCTCCCCGAGCGCCATATTTGCACACACGACTTTGCTGCGCACGGCCGGTTCGCACGTCCTACGGCTCCTCGCACCAAGTCAAGCACGCCCATGCACCATGGTTAAGGTGTTTTGATACCTCGGCCTCTCCACCGCGGCGTTTGTTGCCGCGAGAACCCGAATGTCCCTTAACCATGGCTCCACGGCTCTAGAACTACCATATTTGCACACACGACTATGCTCTGCCACGCCCGATTCTGCGTGTCCTCGGTCTCGGCACTAGGTCAAACACGCCGTATGCCATAGTTAAGGCATTTTGATGCCTCGGCCTCACCACCACAATGTTTGTCATCAGCCGAGAGCCCGAACGGCCCTTAACCACATCTTCATGACTCCAGAACTTCCATATTTGCACACACGACTGTGCTGCTACACGGCCGGATCCTGGTGCCGAGAGCCATAGGATGCCGGGATCCGCCGGGCAGCGACATAGTCGTGTGCAAATATGGAAGTTCGGAGTCATGGAGTCGCGGGTTAAGGGCCGTTAGGCTCTCAGTGATGGCAAACATTGTGGTGGTGAGGCTACAGGTGTCAAAATGCCTTAACTATGGCATACGGTCTTGCTTGACCTAGTGCAGAGTCGAGGACACGCAGAACCGGTTGTGCGGTAGCATAGTCATGTGTGCAAATATGGCAGTTCTAGAGCCGTGGAGCCATGGTTAAGGGCCATTCGGTTCTCGGGCGGCAACAAATGCTATGGTGGAGAGGCCGAGGTGTCAAAACGCCTTAACCATGGTGCATTGGCGTGCTTGACTTGGTGCGAGGAGCCGTAGGACGCACAGAACCGCCGTGCAGCAGCAAAGTCGTGTGTGCAAATATGGCGCTTCTAGAGCCGTGGAGCCGAGGTTAAGGGCCATTTAGGCTCTCGAGCGATGGCAAATGCTATGGTTGAGAGGCTAAAGGTGTTAAAATGCCTTAACCATGGCGTACGGGCATGCTTGACTCAGCTGTCGGAGCCATAGGACGCGTTGGAACCGACTGCGGGCAAAGATGGTCGTGTGTGCAAATATGGCGTTTTGGAGCCGTGAGCCGTGGTTAAGGGACCTTCGTGCTCTCGGGTGATGGAAAACTCTATGGTGGAGAGAGGTGAGAGGCATCAAAATGGCTTAACCATGGGGTACGAGCGTGCTTGACCCGGTGCCGAGAGCCGTAGGATGCCGTGATCCGCGTGCCGGCAAAGACATCGTGTGTGCAAATATGGAAGTTCGGAGTCGTGGAGCCGTTGTTAAGGGCCGTTCGGGATCTCGGGTGATGACAAACATTGTGGTGGTGAGGCCGGAGGCATCAAAATGCCTTAACCATGGCATACGGTCATGCTTGACCTAGTGCCGAGAGGTGTAGGACACGCAAGAACCGGGCCGGCGGTAGCATAGTCGTGTGTGCAAATATGGCAGTTCTAGAGCTATGGAGCCATGGTTAAGGGCCATTCGGTTCTCGGGCAGCAACAAACGCCTGTGGCCGGAGAGGCCAGATGTGTCAAAACGCCTTAACCATGGTGCATGGGCGTGCTTGACTTGGTGCCAGGAGCCGTAGGACGCGTAGGAACTAGCCGTGCGGCAAAGTTGTGTGTGCAAATATGGCGCTTCGGAGCCGTGGAGCCGAGGTTAAGGGCCGTTCGTGGCTCGAGCTATGGCAAATGCTATGGTAGAGAGGCCGGAGATGTCAAAATGCCTTAACCATGGCGTACGGCACGCTTTGACCCGGTGCCGAGAGCCATAGGATGCACAGGATCCGGCCGTGCGACAGCAAAGTCGTGTGTGCAATTATGGAAATTCTGGAGTCATGGAGATATGTTTAAGGGCCGTTCGGGCTCTCGGGTGATGACAAACAATGTGGTGGTGAGGCCAGAGGCATCAAAACGCCTTAACTATGGCATACGGTCGTGCTTGACCTAGTGCCGAGAGCTGTAGGACCCGCAGGAACCGGCGTGCGCAAAGACATAGTCATGTGTGCAAATATGGCAGTTATAGAGCTATGGAGCCATGGTTAAGGGCCATTCGGGTTCTCGGTGGCAACAAAAGCCGTGTGGTGGAGAGGCCAGAGGTGTCAAAATGCCTTAACCATGGCGCATGGGCGTGCTTGACTTGGTGCGAGGAGCTGTAGGACGCACAGGAACCGGCCGTGCGGCTGCAAAGTCGTGTGTGCAAATATGGCAGTTCTAGAGCCGTGGAGCCGAGGTTAACGGCCATTCAGGCTCTCGAGCAACGTCAAACGCTATGGTAGAGAGGCCAGAGGTGTCAAAATGCCTTAACCATGGCGTACGGGCATGCTTGACTCAGTGCCGAGAGCCATAGGATGCGTTGGAACCGACCGTGCTTGGCGGATGGTCGAGTGTGCAAATATGGCGCTTTGGAGCCGTGAGCCGTGGGTTAAGGGCCCTTCAGCTCTCGGGTGATGGAAAACTCTATGGTGGAGAGGTGAGAGGCATCAAAATGGCTTAACCATGGGTACGAGCATGCTTGACCCGGTGCCGAGAGCCGTAGGATGCACGGGATCCCGTGCGCGCAAAGATAGTCGTGTGTGCAAATATGGAAGTTCGGAGTCGTGGAGATATGTTAAGGGCCGTTCGGGCTCTCAGGTGATGATAAACATTGTGGTGGTGAGGCCAGAGGTGTCAAAATGCCTTAACCATGGCATACGGTCTTGCTTGACCTAGTGCCGAGAGCTGTAGGACACGCAAGAACTGGTTGTGCGGTAGCATAGTCATGTGTGCAAATATGGCAGTTCTAGAGCTGTGGAGCCATGGTTAAGGGCCATTCGGGTTCTCGGGCAGCAACAAATGCTGTGATGGAGAGGCCAGAGGTGTCAAAACGCCTTAACCATGGCGCATTGGCGTGCTTGACTTGGTGCGAGAAGCCGTAGGACGCGCAGGAACCGGCCGTGCAGCAGCAAAGTCGTGTGTGCAAATATGGCGTTCTAGAGCCATGGAGCCGAGGTTAGCGCCATTCGGGCTCTCGAGCGATGTCAAATGCTATGGTTGAGAGGCTAAAGGTGTTAAAATGCCTTAACCATGGCGGGCATGCTTGACTCAGTGCCGGGAGCCATAGGATGCGTTGGAACCGACCGTGCGGCAGCATGGTCGAGTGTGCAAATATGGCAGTTTTGGAGCCGTGGAGCTGTGGTTAAGGGCCCTTCAGGCTCTCAGGTGATGGAAAACTCTATGGTGGAGAGGTGAGAGGCATCAAAATGGCTTAACCATGGGGTACGAGCATGCTTGACCCGGTGCCGAGAGCCGTAGGATGCACAGGATCCGGCCGTGCGGCAGCATAGTCGTGTGTGCAAATATGGAAGTTCTGGAGTCGTGGAGCTATTGTTAAGGGCCGTTCGGGCTCTCAGGTGATGACAAACATTGTGGTGGTGAGGCCAGAGACGTCAAAATGCCTTAACCATGGCATACGGTCATGCTTGACCTAGTGCCGAGAGCTGTAGGACACGCAAGAACCGGGTTGTGCGGTAGCATAGTCGTGTGTGCAAATATGGCGGTTCTAGAGCCGTGGAGCCATGGTTAAGGGCCATTCGGGTTCTCGGGCGACAACAAATGCTTTGTCTTGGAGAGGCCGGAGGTGTCAAAATGCCTTAACCATGGTGCATGGGCGTGCTTGACTTGGTGCCGAGCCGTAGGACGCGTAGGAACCGGCCGTGCAAAGAAGCAAAGTTGTGTGTGCAAATATGGCAGTTCTAGAGCCATGGAGCCAAGGTTAAGGGCCGTTCAGGCTCTCGAGCGATGGCAAACGCTATGGTAGAGAGGCTAGAGATGTCAAAATGCCTTAACCATGGCGTACGGGCATGCTTGACTCGTCTGGGAGCCATAGGACGCGTTGAACCGGCCGTGCGGCGGCATGGTCGTGTGTGCAAATATGGCAGTTTTGGAGCCGTGGAGACGTGGTTAAGGGCCCTTCGGGCTCTCGGGTGATGGAAAACTCTATGGTAGAGGTGAGAGGCATCAAAATGGCTTAACCATGGGGTACGAGCGTGCTTGAGAGCCGTAGGATGCACAGGATCCGGCCGTGCGCGGCACGGTCGTGTGTGCAAATATGGAAGTTCTGGAGTCATGGAGATGTGGTTAAGGGCCGTTCGGGCTCTCGGGTGATGACAAACATTGTGGTGGTGAGGCCAGAGGCATCAAAATGCCTTAACCATGGCATACGGTCGTGCTTGACCTAGTGCCGAGAGCTGTAGGACACGCAAGAACCGGCTGTGCGGTACATAGTCATGTGTGCAAATATGGCAGTTCTAGAGCTATGGAGCCATGGTTAAGGGTCATTCGGGTTCTCGAGTGGCAACAAACGCTGTGCTGGAGAGGCCAGAGGTGTCAAAACGCCTTAACCATGGTGCATGGGCGTGCTTGACTTGGTGCCAGGAGCCGTAGGACGCGTAGGAACTAGCCGTGCAACGAGCAAAGTTGTGTGTGCAAATATGGCGTTCGGAGCCATGGAGCCGAGGTTAAGGGCTGTTCGGGCTCTCGAGCTATGGCAAACGCTATAGTAGAAGGCCGGATGATGTCAAAATGCCTTAACCATGGCGTACGGGCATGCTTGACCCGGTGCCGAGAGCCATAGGATGCACAGGATCCGGCCGTGCGGCAGCAAAGTCGTGTGTGCAAATATGGAAATTCTGGAGTCATGGAGATATGTTTAAGGGCCGTTCGGGCTCTCGGGTGATGACAAACATTGTGGTGGTGAGGCCAGAGGCATCAAAACGCCTTAACTATGGCATACGGTCGTGCTTGACCTAGTGCCGAGAGCTGTAGGACCCGCAGGAACCGGCTGTGCAGTAGCATAGTCGTGTGTGCAAATATGGCAGTTATAGAGCTGTGGAGCCATGGTTAAGGGCCATTCGGGTTCTCGGGCAGCAACAAAAGCTGTGGTGGAGAGGCCAGAGGTGTCAAAATGCCTTAACCATGGCGCATGGGCGTGCTTGACTTGGTGCGAGGAGCTGTAGGACGCACAGGAACCGGCCGTGCGGCAGCAAAGTCGTGTGTGCAAATATGGCAGTTCTAGAGCCGTGGAGCCGAGGTTAACGGCCATTCAGGCTCTCGAGCGACGTCAAATGCTATGGTAGAGAGGCCAGAGGTGTCAAAATGCCTTTAACCGTACGGGCATGCTTGACTCAGTGCCGGGAGCCATAGGATGCATTGGAACCGACCGTGCGGCAGCATGGTCGAGTGTGCAAATATGGCAGTTTTGGAGCCGTGGAGCCGTGGTTAAGGGCCCTTCAGGCTCTCAGGTGATGGAAAACTCTATGGTGGAGAGGTGAGAGGCATCAAAATGGCTTAACCATGGGGTACGAGCATGCTTGACCCGGTGCCGAGAGCCGTAGGATGCACAGGATCCGCCGTGCGGCGGCAAAGATAGTCGTGTGTGCAAATATGGAAGTTGCGGAGTCGTGGAGCTATTGTTAAGGGCCGTTTGGGCTCTCGGGTGATGACAAACATTGTGGTGGTGAGGCCGAGGCGTCAAAATGCCTTAAGCATGGCATACGGTCATGCTTGACCTAGTGCCGAGAGCCGTAGGACACGCAGGAACCGGTTGTGCGGTAGCATAGTCATGTGTGCAAATATGGCAGTTCTAGAGCTGTGGAGCCATGGTTAAGGGCCATTCGGGTTCTCGGGCGGACAACAAATGTCTTTGGAGAGGCCGGAGGTGTCAAAACGCTTTAACCATGGCGCATAGGCGTGCTTGACTTGGTGCGAGAAGCCGTAGGACGCGCAGAACCGGCCGTGCAAAGAAGCAAAGTCGTGTGTGTAAATATGGCGGTTCTAGAGCCATGGAGCCGAGGTTAAGCGCCGTTCGGGCTCTTGAGCGATGGCAAATGCTATGGTTGAGAGGCTAGAGGTGTTAAAATGCCTTAACCATGGCGTACGGGCATGCTTGACTCAGTGCCGGGAGCCATAGGACGCGTTGGAACCGACCGTGCGGCAGCATGGTCGTGTGTGCAAATATGGCAGTTTTGGAGCCGTGGAGCCGTGGTTAAGGGCCCTTCAGGCTCTCGGGTGATGGAAAACTCTATGGTGGAGAGGTGAGAGGCATCAAAATGGCTTAACCATGGGGTACGAGCGTGCTTGACCCGGTGCCGAGAGCCGTAGGATGCACAGGATCCGGCCGTGCGGCAGCACAGTCGTGTGTGCAAATATGGAAGTTCTGGAGTCATGGAGCTGTTGTTAAGGGCCGTTCGGGATCTCGGGTGATGACAAACATTGTGGTGGTGAGGCCAGAGGCATCAAAATGCCTTAACCATGGCATACGGTCATGCTTGACCTAGTGCCGAAAGCCGTAGGACACGCAAGAACCGGGCGCGTGCGGTAGCATAGTCGTGTGTGCAAATATGGCAGTTCTAGAGCTGTGGAGCCATGGTTAAGGGCCATTCAGGTTCTCGGGCAGCAACAAATGCTGTGCTGGAGAGGCCAGAGGTGTCAAAATGCCTTAACCATGGTGCATGGGCGTGCTTGACTTGGTGCCAGGAGCCGTAGGACGCGTAGGGACCAGCCGTGCAGCAGCAAAGTTGTGTGTGCAAATATGGCAGTTCTGGAGCCGTGGAGCCGAGGTTAAGGGCTGTTCAGGCTCCCAAGCTATGGCAAACGCTATGGTAGAGAGGCCAGATATGTCAAAATGCCTTAACCATGGCGTACGGGCACGCTTGACCCGGTGCCGAGAGCCATAGGATGCACAGGATCCGACCGTGCGGCAGCACAGTCGTGTGTGCAAATATGGAAGTTCTGGAGTCATGGAGATGTGGTTAAGGGCCGTTCGGGCTCTCGGGTGATGACAAACATTGTGGTGGTGAGGCCAGAGGCATCAAAATGCCTTACTATGGCATACGGTCATGCTTGACCTAGTGCCGAGAGCTGTAGGACACGCAGGAACCGGCTGTGCAGTAGCATAGTCGTGTGTGCAAATATGGCAGTTCAAGAGCTGTGGAGCCATGTTTAAGGGCCATTCGGGTTCTCGGGCAGCAACAAACGCTGTGGTGGAGAGGCCAGAGGTGTCAAAACGCCTTAACCATGGTGCATGAGCGTGCTTGACTTGGTGCGAGGAGCCGTAGGACGCACAGGAACCGGCTGTGCGGCAGCAAAGTCGTGTGTGCAAATATGGCAGTTCTGGAGCCGTGGAGCCGAGGTTAAGGGCCATTCAGGCTCTCGAGCGATGGCAAACACTATGGTAGAGAGGCCAGAGGTGTCAAAATGCCTTAACCATGGCGTACGGGCATGCTTGACTCAGTGCCGGGAGCCATAGGATGCGTTGGAACCGACCGTGCGGTAGCATAGTCGTGTGTGCAAATATGGCAGTTTTGGAGCCGTGGAGCCGTGGTTAAGGGCCCTTCAGGCTCTCGGGTGATGGAAAACTCTATGGTGGAGAGGTGAGAGGCATCAAAATGGCTTAACCATGGGGTACGAGCGTGCTTGACCCGGTGCCGAGAGCCATAGGATGCACAGGATCCGGCCGTGCGGCAGCACAGTCGTGTGTGCAAATATGGAAGTTCTGGAGTCGTGGAGCTATTGTTAAGGGCCGTTTGGGCTCTCAAGTGATGACAAACATCATGGTGGTGAGGCCAGAGGCGTCAAAATGCCTTAACCATGGCATACGGTCATGCTTGACCTAGTACCGGGAGCTGTAGGACACGCAAGAACCGGCTGTGCGGTAGCATAGTCATGTGTGCAAATATGGCAGTTCTAGAGTTGTGGAGCCATGGTTAAGGGCCATTCAGGTTCTCGGGCGGCAACAAACGCTGTGCTGGAGAGGCCAGAGGTGTCAAAATACTTTAACCATGGCGCATGGGCGTGCTTGACTTGGTGCGAGGAGCCGTAGGACGCGCAGGAACGGCCGTGCGGCAGCAAAGTCGTGTGTGCAAATATGGCAATTCTGGAGCCGTGGAGCCGAGGTTAACCGCCGTTCAGGCTCTTGAGCGATGGAAAACGCTATGGTAGAGAGGCCAGAGGTGTCAAAATGCCTTAACCATGGCGTACAGGCATGCTTGACTCAGTGCCGGGAGCCATAGGACGCGTTGGAACCGACCGTGCGGCAGCATGGTCGTGTGTGCAAATATGGCAGTTTTGGAGCCGTGGAGCCATGGTTAAGGGCCCTTCAGGCTCTCGGGTGATGGAAAACTCTATGGTGGAGAGGTGAGAGGCATCAAAATGGCTTAACCATGGGGTATGAGCATGCTTGACCCGGTGCCGAGAGCCGTAGGATGCACAGGATCCGGCCGTGCGGCAGCATAGTCGTGTGTGCAAATATGGAAGTTCTGGAGTCGTGGAGCTGTTGTTAAGGGCCGTTTGGGCTCTCGGGTGATGACAAACATTATGGTGGTGAGGCCAGAGGCGTCAAAATGCCTTAACCATGGCATACGGTCGTGCTTGACCTAGTGCCGTGAGCTGTAGGACACGCAAGAACCGGCTGTGCGGTAGCATAGTCGTGTGTGCAAATATGGTAGTTCTAGAGCTGTGGAGCCATGGTTAAGGGTCATTCGGGTTCTCGGGCGGCAACAAACGCTGTGCTGGAGAGGCCAGAGGTGTCAAAACGCCTTAACCATGGTGCATGGGCGTGCTTGACTTGGTGCCAGGAGCCGTAGGACGCGCAGGAACCAGCCGTGCGGCAGCAAAGTCGTGTGTGCAGATATGGCAGTTCTGGAGCTGTGGAGCCGAGGTTAAGGGCTGTTCAGGCTCTCGAGCTATGGAAAACGCTATGGTAGAGAGGCCAGAGATGTCAAAATGCCTTAACCATGGCGTACGGGCATGCTTGACTCAGTGCCGGGAGCCATAGGATGTGTTGGAACCGACCGTGCGGCAACATGGTTGTGTGTGCAAATATGGCAGTTTTGGAGCCATGGAGCCATGGTTAAGGGCCCTTCAGGCTCTTGGGTGATGGAAAACTCTATGGTGGAGAGGTGAGAGGCATCAAAATGGCTTAACCATGGCGTACGGGCATGCTTGACCCGGTGCCGAGAGCCATAGGATGCACAGGATCCGATCGTGCGGCAGCACAGTCGTATGTGCAAATATGGAAGTTCTGGAGTCATGGAGATGCGGTTAAGGGCCGTTCGGGCTCTCGGGTGATGACAATCATTGTGGTGGTGAGGCCAGAGGCATCAAAATGCCTTAACTATGGCATATGATCGTTCTTGACCTAGTGCCGAGAGCTGTAGGACACGCAGGAACCGGCTGTGCAGTAGCATAGTCGTGTGTGCAAATATGGCAGTTCTAGAGCTGTGGAGCCATGGTTAAGGGCCATTCGGGTTCTCGAGCGGCAACAAACACTATGGTGGAGAGGTCAGAGGTGTCAAAATGCCTTAACCATGGTGCATGGGCGTGCTTGACTTGGTGCGAGGAGCCATAGGACGCGCAGGAACCGGCCGTGCGGCAGCAAAGTCGTGTGTGCAAATATGGCAGTTCTAGAGCCGTGGAGCCAAGGTTAAGGGCCATTCAGGCTGTCGAGTGATGGCAAACGCTATGGTAGATAGGCCAGAGGTGTCAAAATGCCTTAACCGTGGCGTACGGGCATGCTTGACTCAGTGCCGGGAGCCATAGGACGCGTTGGAACCGACCGTGCGGCAGCATGGTCGTGTGTGCAAATATGGCAGTTTTGGAGCCATGGAGCCGTGGTTAAGGGCCCTTCAGGCTCTCGGGTGATGGAAAACTCTATGGTGGAGAGGTGAGAGGCATCAAAATGGCTTAACCATGGGGTACGAGCGTGCTTGACCCGGTGCCGAGAGCCGTAGGATGCACGGGATCCGGCCGTGCGGCGGCAAGTCGTGTGTGCAAATATGGAAGTTCGGAGTCGTGGAGCTGTTGTTAAGGGCTGTTCGGGCTCTCGGGTGATGACAAACATTGTGGTGGTGTGGCCAGAGGCGTCAAAATGCCTTAACCATGGTATACGGTCATGCTTGACCTAGTGCCGAGAGCTGTAGGACACGCAAGAACCGGCTGTGCGGTAGCATAGTCATGTGTGCAAATATGGCAGTTCTAGAGCTGTGGAGCCATGGTTAAGGGTCATTCGGGTTCTCAGGCGGCAACAAATGCTGTGCTGGAGAGACCAGAGGTGTCAAAATGCCTTAACCATGGTGCATAGGCGTGCTTGACTTGGTGCTAGGAGCCGTAGGACGCGCAGGAACCAGCCCGTGCGGCAAAGCAAATCGCGTGTGCAAATATGGCGTTCTGGAGCCGTGGAGCCAAGGTTAAGGGCTGTTCAGGCTCTCGAGCTATGGCAAACGCAATGGTAGAGAGGCTAGAGATGTCAAAATGCCTTAACCATGGCGTACGGGCATGCTTGACTTAGTGCCGGGAGCCATAGGAGGCGTTGGAACCGACCGTGCGGCAACATGGTTGTGTGTGCAAATATCGCAGTTTTGGAGCCATGGAGCCATGGTTAAGGGCCCTTCAGGCTCTCGGGTGATGGAAAACTCTATGGTGGAGAGGTGAGACGCATCAAAATGGCTTAACCATGGCGCACGGGCATGCTTGACCCGGTGCCGAGAGCCATAGGATGCACAGGATCCGGCAGTGCGGCAGCACAGTCGTGTGTGCAAATATGGAAGTTCTGGAGTCGTGGAGCTGTTGTTAAGGGCCGTTCGGGCTCTCGGGTGATGACAAACATTGTGGTGGTGAGGCCAGAGGCGTCAAAATGCCTTAACCATAGCATACGGTAGTGCTTGACCTAGTGCCGAGAGCTGTAGGACACGCAAGAACCCGCTGTGCGGTAGCATAGTCGTGTGTGCAAATATGGCAGTTCTGGAGCCGTGGAGCCGAGGTTAAGTGCCATTCAGGCTCTCGAGCGATGGCAAACACTATTGTAGAGAGGCCAGAGGTGATAAAATGCCTTAACCATGGCATACAGGCATGCTTGACTCAGTGCGGGAGCCATAGGATGCGTTGGAACTGACCGTGCGGCAGCATGGTCGTGTGTGCAAATATGGCAGTTTTGGAGCCGTGGAGCCATGTTAAGGGCCCTTCAGGCCCTCGGGTGATGGAAAACTATATGGTGGAGAGGTGAGAGGCATCAAAATGGCTTAACCATGGGGTACGAGTGTGCTTGACCCGGTGCGGAGAGCCGTAGGATGCACAGGATCCGGCCGTGCGGCAGCATAGTCGTGTGTGCAAATATGGAAGTTCTGGATTCATGGAGCTATTGTTAAGGGCCTTTCAGGCTCTTGGGTGATGACAAACGTTGTGGTGGTGAGGCCAGAGGCGTCAAAATGCCTTAACCATGGCATATGATCGTGCTTGACCTAGTACCGAGAGTTGTAGGACACGCAAGAACCGACTGTGCGGGAGCATAGTTGTGTGTGCAAATATGGCAGTTCTAGGGCTGTGGAGCCATGGTTAAGTTTCATTCGGGTTCTCGGGAGGCAACAAACACTGTGCTGGAGAGGCTAGAGGTGTCAAAACGCCTTAACCATGGTGCATGGGCGTGCTTGACTTGGTGCCAGGAGCCGTAGGACGCGCAGGAACCAGCCGTGCATCAGCAAAGTTGTGTGTGCAAATATGGCAGTTCTGGAGCCGTGGAGCTGAGGTTAAGGGCTGTTCAGGCTCTCAAGCTATGGCAAACGCTATGGTAGAGAGGACAGAGATGTCAAAATGCCTTAACCATGGCATACGGGCACGCTTGACCCGGTGCCGAGAGCCATAGGATGCACGGGATCCGGCCGTGGAGAGGAGAGAGGTATCAAAATGGCATGGCGCGGACAGCGGTCGTGTGTGCAAATATGGAAGTTCTGGAGTCATGGAGATGTGGTTAAGGGCCGTTCGGGCTCTCGGGTGATGACAAACATTGTGGTGGTGAGGCCAAAGGCATCAAAACACCTTAACTATGGCATACGGTCGTGCTTGACCTAGTGCCGAGAGCTGTAGGACACGCAGGAACCGGCTGTGTAGTAGCATAGTCGTGTGTGCAAATATGGCTGTTCTAGAGCTGTGGAGCCATGGTTAAGGGCCATTCGGGTTCTCGGGCGGCAACAAACGCTGTGGTGGAGAGGCTAGAGGTGTCAAAACGCCTTAACCATGGCGCATGGGCGTGCTTGACTTGGTGCGAGGAGCCGTAGGACGCGCAGGAACCGGCCGTGCGGCAGCAAAGTCGTGTGTGCAAATATGGCAGTTCTGGAGCCGTGGAGCCGAGGTTAAGGGCCATTCACGCTCTCGAGCGACGGCAAACGCTATGGTAGAGAGGCCAGAGGTGTCAAAATGCCTTAACCATGGTGTACGGGCATGCTTGACTCAGTGTCGGGAGCCATAGGACGCGTTGGAACCGACCGTGCGACAGCATGGTCGTGTGTGCAAATATGGCAGTTTTGGAGCCGTGGAGCCATGGTTAAGGGCCCTTCAGTCTCTTGGGTGATGGAAAACTCTATGGTGGAGAGGTGAGAGGCATCAAAATGGCTTAACCATGGGGTACGAGCGTGCTTGACCCGGTGCCGAGAGCCGTAGGATGCACAGGATCTGGCCGTGCGGCAGCACAGTCGTGTGTGCAAATATGGAATTTCTGGAGTCGTGGAGCTGTTGTTAAGGGCCGTTCGGGCTCTCGGGTGATGACAAACATTGTGGTGGTGAGGTCAGAGGCGTCAAAATGCCTTAACCATGGTATACGGTCGTGCTTGACCTAGTGCCGAGAGCTGTAGGACACGCAAGAACCGGCTGTGCGGTAGCATAGTCGTGTGTGCAAATATGGCAGTTCTAGAGCTGTGGAGCTATGGTTAAGGGTCATTCGGGTTCTCAGGCGGCAACAAACGCTGTGCTAGAGAGGCCAGAGGTATCAAAATGCCTTAACCATGGTGCATAGGCATGCTTGACTTGGTGCTAGGAGCCGTAGGACGCGCAGGAACCAGCCGTGCGGCAGGAAATACGCGTGTGCAAATATGGCAGTTCTGGAGCCGTGGAGCCAAGGTTAAGGGCTGTTCAAGCTCTCGAGCTATGGCAAACGCTATGGTAGAGAGGCCAGAGATGTCAAAATGCCTTAACCATGGCGTACGGGCATGCTTGACTCAGTGCCGGGAGCCATAGGAGGCGTTGGAACCGACCGTGCGGCAACATGGTTGTGTGTGTGTTGACACAAAATGTGGCGCACTGTGTCTCACACACAGCAAGCCGGAAAGCCTAGCTTCAATCGGGTGCCCAGGCGTCCGAATCCGGTGGCGTGCCGTCGATTTGACCTGAAAATCGACAAGGGATAAAACAATAAGATCATAACCGGAACGTCTTTGGGTGAGACCGCACAGTTCCATCTTTATGGCCCCGGGAAGCCACTTACGACGACACATAGCTATAGAAGCTATCTGCCAATAGATTGCAGTTTATTCGGCTAAAGTAACATAACTGATGTTAACAGAACGAACTTGCCGAGTACAGTAAATGAAGACATGTTTGAACAAGATTAGATCATTAAAGCATATCAAACTACTTCTCAGGTTTAAAGCATCATCAAGCACTTAAAAAGTAAAGATAAGTAACTTATAAATATAAAGCTGCTAAATAACACATGCATAGGCTATTCCAACTAGTCTGCCGCACGTCTAGCCTTCATAAACCCGTCAAGCATAAACCCAAGCAAGCTAATCCACCGCATGATACCACTCACTATGAATTTACACCACTCCTTACTACTAGACCAATCCACCGCATGATACAATCTAACAGTAAAGAGCTAGAAGCACATAATTACTTAGTAGATTCTATAAATACTTGCTACATGTATAAGCATAACCGTATCGGCAAGATTGCCGAATCGGGGTCCATGAAGAAGGAACAAACAAGTAACATGTAAAAGGAGCCTATCAGATTAAACCGATCTCTAGTCCACCGGATGACTAGCTCTAGAGTAACCCAAAGACCTGCATCTGCCGCACGATACCCAGTCCTGTCAAGACTTATCTACATCTAACGTGAATAAACCCACAACATGTGACAATCTAGATCGATCTAATTCGGCTATATGAACTTGATCTACTTGATATTGAATAAGCATGAAAGGAACGATCAACAAGCCGAAAAGAGCATCAATCTAGATTGGGCAAAAGAGTGTTGCAAATAATGAAACATTAAATAAAGCAAGCAACACGTGATAACTTAATGAATCTATTAGATCATGCCAAATCTAAAAGAGCCGATAACTATCTTTACTCATGTCTTAATCCGCCGCACGATACAAGGCACAAGCAAAAACTTCCCATCATTAAGCTTAAATCTGCCGCACGATACTAAGCAAAACGGATGAGACTACTTGCATCACATCTAAATCCGCCGCACGATACTAGACATGATAACAAGGTTGCCGGGACTTACGGAGGTCGACGGATCGATTGGCCCTCTCGAAGAACTCGACGACACAACTAAAGGACTCGAAGGGTGGCACATAGCCGGTTGTATTGATTTGGTTGTGAACCCTTATTACAATGGTCGAGGGTTTATATTTATACCCGGGAGTAACACGAATCCTAAGCACTTACGAGCTATCTAAACAAAATTGGAAAGACAAAGACACGCTAACTCTATCCATAATCGAAGTCCTTGACTATCATGACTCCTTCCCTTTCCGATGCCTTCATCTTTCCTTCTTTCATCTCCAAATAAAGCCGTTACCGACCGCTTGATCATTTGCCGAACATATGGAATTTAGCCGACCGCATACGCACTTGCCGAATTGCTCTCTCTGCTCCTTGCGGGCCCACCTGTCATATTCCCGACCAAATTTCCGGTGTTAACACATGCCCCCTCAATTTCGAGATAAAAGGAGTTTATTTCGAAATTGATTGTCAGCGCCTTTCGCCTAGGTCATCATCACCAACGCCCGCAGCCGCCACCTAAGATCTGTGCTCACTGCTGTCCAATGGCGACGGAGACTTCAACCAGCTCCCTCATGGCAACAGGAACCCAAGAAGAGTTTCTAGAGGTAACCCTACCTGCTTTACCCATTCGGCAATTTTCTTGATTCAGTTCTCAGATGAACTTCTTTGATCCATTCACTTCAATTTCTTCTTAAAGGAGATGAAGAACGAGATCTTGATCTCCAATCTTGCGTGTCCTGGATCGTTTTTTCTTGGCCCTATGGGAGACCCTAATCCGAGGGATTTCATTGAAAGGGAAACTTTGAGGATCCCATTTAAATCCAGGATTTTCCCCTCGAATAGATGGCCAAACACTTTCAAGACCTGGCCCCTTCCTTCAATCACAGGATGGCGTGATTGGTACCGCAGGATGCAGTCCAAGAACAGCGATTTTTGGGATTCTCAAGATATTCAGCACTGTTTGGAGCTCTCCTTAGCTGAAATGCCAAGAAATGACTCTCTCTTGATATCTGCTTCTCACTTCTGGTCTGATGCTATCAATGCATTTATCTTTGGTCATGGTCCTATGTCAATCACTTTATCAGACATCTTCATGATGATCGGTTTGAATATCACCAAACCAACCTACCCCTTCAAATACAAAAGCACTAGCTCACGTATGCAGTCAAATCAGGAGGAGGTTGGGCCAAGTATATTCAGAGTTATGCTTCAACTGGCTCTGTGTCTGACAAAGAATATAGGGCTTTCATGAACATGTGGTTATGCAGATTCATCTTCCGTGGCAAATCCAACGAGCCCACCCCGAATCACATAGTGATGGTGAAGAATTGGCTTCGTGCAAGTTGATTCCTTTGGGAAAATATCTCTGGGAGCATTCTACCACATGATGCATCGATCACCGTTCGATGAGGAATCAAGGGTGAAATCTCCCGTGTCAATGGACCATGGTGGCTTCTTCGATGTGGCTGCAACTATATATGCATCGATTGTCTCGTTGATCTTCACAACCCGAACTTTCCTTCAATCAACTTTCTTTGAAGGTGAAGATCCCGAGATACAAGTCTTGTCAGACATATGGAGAAGCTGCATCTTCAATCACCATTGACTTGGACTTGGGCCATCTTTTCAAGATCTTCTACAAGGGATTCAACCATTTGATCTGGTTTCCATACAGAGAGAATGAAAATCTAACCCTCCCCGCAGATTCAGCTATGATTGGGATGCATAGATGATGATTCCAGGGACATTTTCAATTCTTTTATCAAGCCCTGTGCTCTGCCAGCAGAATTTCACCATGGCCGGTTGATAAGCTCAACTTATGAATTCTACAACCCAAACATGGTCGCCAGGCAGTTTGGACTCGGTCAATTGCCCCCAAGGCCATATTTTTCCAGCATCATCAGGCCCAGGGAATCTTTGCTGAATATCACCGAGGCCAATAAAGTTTTCAATCTTGGATGCAAGCTTCCAATATATGAACCCAACCCTCTGGTGATAATTGAAGCTGCTCATCCTTCATTCAACCTGGTGGCGGGAATGGCATTCTCACATATTCGAGCACAAGTCCATCCTTTATGCCAAGTCTTAATGCCCTCATTCTCTTCGATGATGAGGTATACTTTTACAATCATCTTATACCCGATATTCTCTACTCGTCTCTAACACATCCTTTTGAATAGGACAATGCTCCTCCAAGTCCTCCAGAGGTTCAATACCGGCAACCCGGCCCCATAGCTGCTCTTGGACATGATGCTCCAAATTTGACAAAGATTCAACAAAATACCGCCGATGACACGGTGCTCCGAAGGACCTCAAAAGAAAAACTCCTTCTTCCCCCATCAAGGACACCGCAATTCCTAAGAAAACAAGATCAAAGAAAGCCAAGCCACTCCCTCGGTATAAATGCTCTTGACCTCTTTTATTTTCTATCTGCAAATGTACCCGTACTTATCACTTTCTTTCAACAGGTACAGGCCAATCCTCAAAGTCCTGATAGGGTAATGATCTTGGACAACTCTCCGGTCAAGCGCCTCCACCAGTGATCTTGGTCAAGCGAGATGACCAAGCGGGTGAACAAGGAGAAGTAGCAGAAGAAACTCCCTCCCATCGGGTTGATGAACAAACAGTGATCGGGAGAAGTAGTAGAGAAAAATCCCCTCACCAGATCACGATTTAACTCCTTCGGCAATCCAAGATGCATCAACAAGCCATGACACTGCTATCCCTGAAGTGGCAACTGCACCAGTCACTCAAAGTCTTGATGCTACCTAGGATGCCATTGATCAGGCTTTTGCCGAAGAGGTATTATCTTTACTCTACTTGATTATTTTTCACCTCAAACCGAATCATTTGGCTAAACTACCTTCCTTGTTCATCAACAGGATACCGCTCACCCTCAAGCCAGTTTTTCCCTTATCGCTGAAGAGTATGCTGGGGATAAAGATGATGAAGTTTCTTCCAACCAGCATTTGTCATCAGAAAGTCAAGCTAAGCTAAAGGATATAATCTCATTTCGAAAAAGGATATTGTTACTTTGACCCAAGATTCGAGACAAAATAAGGGAAATAGCAGAGCTTATTGATCAAGAGCTTCCTTCTAATCTCAAGGCTGCCATAGATGCCCTATCACACCTTGATGATCACTTTGCTGCTATCAAGAGAGCTCACAAGAATATGTCCACCAAAGTTGATCTGGAGAAAAGAAAGGTGGCCAAGGAACAGCAGGTCAAGGAGCTCTATTCTGGTATCAAGTCAACTGAGTACCTCTTGAGCACCTTAGAACCAGAGCTGCAGGTCATGAGAGAAGAAAAAACCAAACTTGAAGCTCAACTAGCTCAACCTGAATGCCAACATTCAAGTCCCATGAAACCAAGCTTGCAAACCTGCCATCTCTTGATTCGAAAAGTCCAGAATACAATCGGTCATCAAGGAGACGCGGCAAATCAAAAGCAAACCGTCCAACATTCAAGATTCTCAAGAAGAGGACAAAAAGCTTTTGATGAAGTCAACCGAATCAAGGCCGATGCTCTAACTGTCATCAACTCTTTTCTAAATGTATAGATGCTTGGTTTATACTTGTAGATGTAGACATTTAAGCTTGACTATGTTATATTTGAAAACAATTCCCCTTTTCTAGAAAAATAGATAATTTTTATTTTTCTCTTTCTTCTCTCGCTTCTTCCTCCATTCGGCTCCTTCAATCACAATCTGTACTCTGTGTGTTTTAACCGAATGGAACTGCTGCTGCCTCAAGTGCTCATTTAGCCGAAGAGCTCTCATCAGCTATTTAGCCGACCGAGCGTATGGTAACTGAATCGCCAGTGGTGATGGGCTCGGCCCAACTCAACATCGGCCCATAAACGTGGAAACCCTATTCTGTCGCTTGGCTTTCCCGCAGTCTCCACGGCTCCCACGTTCATAAATAGGACCAGTCGGCTCCCACCATCATCACATCAAGCACAAGCAGTTGCTATCTTCTTCAATCTCTTCCACTTCCTCTCTGCCTTCAAGCCCAAAAAACCCCAATCACCACCAATGGCGAGCGGCGGCGATCACAACAAGCGTCCTGCTCAGGACGAGGCGGAGGGCAAGAAAGCAATCGGCGCCGGCGGTGAGATCTCCAACTTTGGAATTGCGCGCTTGATGGTTTTACCCGATCCGAGTCCTTTGCCCCCTTGCGGTTGTTCACCTTTTCGATCTGTTTCAGGGCCGTCGGGAACACCGGCGACTATGTCGCCAACTTCCAGAGGCGGGTCGCCCGGGCTGGCACCCACACTGCTTCTTCCGCTCCTGCTCCCGTGGCGGATGTGGCGGAGGGAAGCAGCCGTCGTGGCCGTCGTTTGCAGTAAGAGACAATCTCCCCATCTTGTCTGTGGTTTCTTCTAAATTAGCCGATTTTGATGGTACCTTGTTTGTAGGACGGCGAGGATCGGCACCGGCCAATGGCGCTTCGGCGCCGGGCCGCGGCGTTCGACGCCTCGCTCGCGCCGGCTCCCAGCTCCGGCCCGGCTCCGCTCCTGCTCCGCACCGGCTTCCGCCGGCCTCATTGGGGTCGACTTCGTACGTTCCCATATGGGAGAGGAACGACGAGGAGATCCCGCCGTACAGCCGTTACGACGCCGCCGCGTACCGCCGCGAGCGGGATGAGGCGATGGAGCTTCTTGGTGAAGAAACCAAGAAGTTTGGGATCGCCCAGCTGGAGTTGGAGGACAACCGCCGCGATGAGCGAGGCCATCACCAGTATTTGCTCTTCACCAATCGCTTTCGTCTCCTGTTCTTCCGATTCGTCTGCTCACTGATCCATCTTACTTTTTCCTCGCAGACCTCACAGCGGAGCTGGACCGCTTGAAGGTGGCGGCGACAGCGGCGGCCAACCACGTGAACGCCCAGGGGGCGACCCTGGCAGATCGCCTTGAGGCGATCCCTGGTCAGGTCGACCAAGTTGCCCTTCATGGCGTGCGTCTCGGCACCTCCCTTGACCTGGCGGGGATGTCATCCTGGACCGGGGACGACTACGCTCCGATGCCGACCGGTTTCCGCGGCGGGCTTCCCCACGAGGTCGACGACATCGAGGGCCTCCTGGCGGGGTACGACGCCATGGCCAACGCCACCAACCCGGAGTCCGTCCTCAACAAGCTCTTCAATGAAGAAGAGGAGTAGCTTGTATTAGGATTGGCGCGGGTTGTAAATAAAATTTTAATGAAGAATGTTGGTCCCCTTCTTGTTCTTGCTTGTTTTGCGTGATGATGTTCATTCGTCACTTTTGCTTCTTGCAATTTTTCCTTAGCTAAAACTTAACCGCAACACTCTTCCGAATGAAATCTTCCGAACGCATGACGTCACCTCAACCGATTAGATCTTGGCACTATTCCACGACTTGACGGTTTGTAGCGTAGTACTTCAATTCTCTTTATCTTCTCCCGATAAACCTATCGTTGAGAGATAAGATCAAACTATTCACTTATACTTTAAAAATTGACTAAAGGCGATACAACCGTATCGGCTATCTTTTTCTCAAGACGATACACACGATATCGGCTATTTTTGTACTAGAGACGATATAAAAATATCGGCTATCTTTCTCCAACTTCTTTCCTTTGTTCAAGGCGATTTTATTCAATCGGCTATGCCATATCAAAGTCACAGTTAAGATCCAACTTCGATACTTGGATAAAATTTCTTAAGGTATCTCGCCATTGATGGCTCTAGTAAGCTCTTCTCCAAATAACGTTTTCAATATATACGCATTACCAGGTGCACAATTAACAACCCGAAAAGGTCCTTCCCAATTCGGAGACCATTTGCCGAATATTCTATCTTTGGTACCAATCGGCAATATCGTCTTCCAGACCAATTCTCCTTCTGCAAATTGTTTAACTTTAACTCTCTTGTTGTAGTACTTGGCAACACACATTTTATTCTTCTCAATGTTCTCCAAGGCCTTAAGGCGAATCAAATGCAAATCTTCTAATTCATCCATCATCAGATCCTTATAATCTTTATCTGTCAAATCCTTTTGCAATTCAACTCTCCTTGACCCTGATTGCAACTCCCAAGGCATTACAGCATTATGTCCATAAACCAACTCATATGGAGATGCTTGTGTGGATCCATGGCAAGCCATTCGGTAAGCCCACAATGCTTCATTAAGGACCAAGTGCCATCTCTTTGGCTTCTCATCAATCTTTTTCTCGGATGATCTTGATCATGATCTTATTTGATGCTTCGCTTGGCCATTGGCTTGTGCATAATAAGGAGAAGAATTATATAACCTTATCCCCATGCTTTCGGCAAAGTCACAAAACTCGAAGAAGTGAATTGAGTTCCCCGATCGGTTGTAATGGTTTGTGGAATCCCAAACCTATGAATTATATGCTCTTTGACAAAACTGATCATATTTTCTGATGTGACCTTTTTCAAAGGGATAGCTTCAACCCACTTGGTGAAATAATCTGTTGCCAACAATACAAATTTATGTCCTTTGCTAGATGGAGGATTGATCTGCCCAATTAAATCTATACCCCATCCTCTGAACGGCCAAGGCTTGATTATTGGATTCAGAGCAGATGCAGGTGCTCTTTGAACATTACCAAATATCTGACAATCTCGACATCCTTTGTAATATTCAAAGCAATCCTCCAACATAGTCGGCCAAAAGTACCCTGTCCTTCTGATTATCCACTTCATTCGGTAAGCCGACTGATGTGCACCACAAGCTCCTTCATGAACTTCAAACATAATCTTCTTAGCCTCTTCCTGACTCAAGCACTTGAGCAACACTCCATCTGTAGACTTGTGGTATAACTGATCATCAAGAAGTACGAATTTAAGTGCCTTATACCTGAGTCTTCGGGAAACTTTTTGAGATGGGTCTTTCAGATAATTGATAATGTCACTTCTCCAGTCATTACTCATCTGATCAGAATCGAAAGCACCTTTTTCTGCTGCATAGATCTCATGATTTTCCCGATATCCAGAAGCAGTTTGAGCTAATTTGTTTGCTTCTCCATTGTGATCTCTGGGTATATGATGTAAAGTAACTACTGAAAAGCTTTTCAGAAGTTCCCTACATTGTTCATGGTACCCTTGCAAGTACATCATTTTTGCATTCATATTGTCTGTCAACCGATTGATTACCAATTCGAGAATCACCAAATACCTCGACAAAGAATGACCTTCACTTCTATCAATAGCCGAAGCCCTCTAAGCAAAGCCTCATACTCGCTTGATTGTTAGTGACAGGATATTCAATTGAAAAAGCAAATTCAAATGTCTTTCCACGTGGGGATATCAAAAGAATACCAGCACCACCACCTTTGTCACATGATGATCCATCAAAAAATAATGCCCATGGGGCAATGTTAATCATATCAACAGATAAATCACGATGTTGAGTAATAAAATCGGCAATTGCCTGTCCTTCCACTGCTTTTGCCGACTCATACTTTAAATTAAACTCTGACAGTGCTAATACCCATTTGCCGATTCTCCCACTTAAAATTGGCATTGATAACATGTGTTTAATTACATCAAAACTAGATATCACCGCACATTCGGCATTTAACAAATAGTGCCAAAATTTGGTGCATGAGTAATAAACACACAAGCAGAGCTTTTCTATAGCCGAATACCTTGTTTCAGGATCTAACAGTTTTCGGCTAAGGTAAGCTATTACTCTCTCTTTTCCATCAAACTCTTGCATAAGGGCCGATCCTATCGTTAGACTATCGGCCGCCACATACAGCTTGAAAGGCTTCTCAAGTTGTGGAGGTACCAATACTGGTGGTGCCTTCATATATTGCTTAATCTCATCAAAAGCCTTTTGCTGTATGTCACCCCAGACAAATTTCTGATCTTTCTTGAGTTTCAACAATGGAGAGAAAGGCAACACTCTTTCTGATAAATTGGATATGAATTTCCTCACGAAATTGATCTTGCCTAGTAATGACTGCAACTCTGTAAGGTTAGTTGGGGGTACAACTTTGTCTATTGCTTCCATGCTCTTTTTCCCAACTTCTATCCCTCCTTTGTGGATCAAGAACCCCAAGAATTCACCAGCCGAGACCCCAAAAGCACACTTATTTGGATTCATCTTTAAGCCATGTTTTCTCGTGCACTCCAGAGTCTTCTTCAAATCGGCTAAATGTCCTTCATGGTCTCTGGACTTGACTACCACATCATCAATATAAATCTCTACAATTTTGCCGATCAACTCGTGAAAGATATAGTTCATGGCTCTCTGATAAGTTGCACCAGCATTCTTTAATCCAAATGTCATCACTATCCACTCAAATAACCCAATGTGGCCAGGACATCCGAATGCGTCTTTGCAATATCTTCAACCGCCATGAAAATCGATTGTAGCCTAGCATTGCCATCCATAAAACTAATAACTTCATAACCTGCTGCTGCATCCACTAATAAATCGGCAACTGGCATTGGGTATCCATCCATGGGAGTAGCTTTGTTGAGATCTCTGAAATCGATGCATACTCTCATCTTCCCATTCTTTTTGTAAACAGGTACTATGTTTGAAATCCACTCTGCATACCTGCATGGCCGAATAAAGTTTGCTTCAATTAATCTCTCAACTTCTTTCTTTACATCGACCAATACCTCCTCCTTATAAATCTTACGTGGAGGTTGTTTGAAAGGACGAAATCCAGGTTTTATAGGCAGCTTATGCTCAACAATTGATCGATCCAATCCAGGCATCTCTGTGTAATCCCAAGCAAAACAATCTTTTAATTCCTTCAGCAACTCTATTAACTTTAATTTATATTCTGGGTCTAAATTTGCACTAATGTACATCGGCCTTGACTTTGCGCTATCACCAACATTGATCTCTTCTAACTTGTCAGCCGACATGAAACCACGACCCAGTTTGCCTTTGTTGCCATCGATTGGGTTGCCCATTAAAAGTTACTGTCAGAGCCGACTGCTTGGATCGGCTGTTGATCTCTGTCGAACACATTGACAGGACCTTCTTTCCATATCTTACCTGAAAGGCAATCTAGTCCATCATACTCCCAATAAGCAGGCTCGGAAGTGGCAACACTCACTGAATCATCAGCCTGAACAACTTCTACATCATCTCCTACCCACTGAATAAGGATTTGATGCATAGTTGAGGGTATACAGCAATTAGCATGAATCCAATCCCTTCCAAGAAGCATGCTATATGCCCCCTTGCCATCAATGACAAAGAAAGTAGTGATCAAAGTTTTGGATCCAATCATCAGTTCCACATGTACTGCCCCACGAGTATCAGAAGCATTGCCAGCAAAATCTCTAAGGATCATGTCTGTCTGCAGCAAATCTTCATTTGTCATACCAAGCTTTCTGAAAGTAGCATAGGGCATAATATTGATAGCAGCTCCTCCATCAACAAGCATCTTGGTTAAAGGTTTGCCATTGACATATCCCTTCAGGTACAATGGTTTCAGATGACGGTTTTTAACCGGCTTGCCAAAGATTGCTTGCCGAGTTAACACAAGTTGAGCCATTAGGTCTCGGCATTCAGTTTCATCAAAGTCTGAATATACCTCATCTTGCACTTCTTGATCTTTAGGAGCTCTAAACTCTAATGGGATAAAAACACCATGTTAATATCAGCCGAAGGACTCTGTCCATCATCCTTTTTCTTAGGACGCCACACTGGCTTCTTTTCGGCTAATTCTTGCTTCAGCTCTTGATTCCTCAAACGCTGAACTCTTCTCTTCTGACTTTTCCGCAGACCAGGAGGGCACCATTGACCTTTCTGCCACCTGTAGGAGCTCTCCTCCGTATTATGGACACTGCTGTGAGTCCAAGCTTGGTCTGCAAATCTTTTCCTCTGATATCCATCAAAACTATTTATTTTTAGGCGCCGATCGTTCTCTGGAACTTTCATTCCAAGTCTATCATGAACGGGACGGCGGTTGACTCGAGATTGCCTGTACTCTGAATATTGATCACTGCATTCAGGGCAATTATTTCTGGCAGGCAACTTCAAACCTTCATTCCAACAATGTTTGAAGAAGGAACAATTCCAATGAGATTGCTCTTGCTCTCTCCTGTACTCTTCTTGTTCTCTTTGGTGCATCTCTGCTTCATATCTTCGACGTTCTGTCATGAACCTGCGCTCCTCTTCGATGTACTGCTGTTCCTCATCATATTCCATCCTCTTTTCCCATTGCCACTTATTCAACAAGTGTCGTGCTGTAACTCTGCGCTTCGGCTCAGCGTGTATTCGGCAATTTCCTTTAGCTGTATCTGAAGTCTGACCTTTCTCTGTTCGGCTATTCCTGAACTGTACTTGTTGCACTTCCTCCTTGGTAACTTGCCGATCAGGGTCAACAGCACCACTCTCCTTAGCTCTTTCAGAGGTCAGAACTTTCATCTTCCCCTTTTCTTTGGACTCACTGGCATCAACCATGCCTATAGAGAAAGAGACCATGTTCTGAGGGAACGGATTTTTGTCTACTTTCATTTTGCCATCAAATCTTAAATGTCCATCTTGAATAGCTTTCTGAATCTTCACTCTGAACACTCGGCAATCATTGATATGATGAGAGCTTGTATCATGAAACCCACAGTACTTCTTATCCTTTACTCCTTCAGGGCGCAGATAGGATGTCCTTACGCGGTTTAATGCGTCCCTCTTGGACCAGATACGTAAAGAGCTTATCTTCTTTACCGACATCAAAATCATAAGATCCCTTCGTCGCTTTACCCATCGATGATCGACCAAAGTGGGCTCTTTTGTCCAGTTCAACTCTGCAGCAGCCTACTTCATCTTCATCTTCATATTCGAGATGCTTCTTCCGAAATCCACGATACATGTCAACGGTGCACCTTTGTTCTTCGAAAACGAGCATCCCTTCGAACCCTTGGGCTTGATTGCTCATGGCTGTCAACTTTTGTGCAAGTTTGTCCAAGGTCTTCAAACTCCATGCCGAATAGCTTGTCTCGATATGCGGCATGTGCATGAACGCAATGACCAATTGTGCGAGTTGATCATCGGGAATAGTCGAGAATAGCACATGTTCTTCACTTCTCCGAATCTACGAAGATACTCCATTGGTGTCTCGTAGTCTTCATCCTCATAGCCCACAGATCAACCATCTTCTTCTCATTGGTTCCGTATAAAAGTATGAATGGAACTTTTGCTCCAATTCTCGCCCATGTACCAATGGAATTGGCCGGTGCGATGCAAACCATGTGAAAGCCGGCCCCGTCGGAGACATAGGAAAATATCGATTCTCCAAGCTTCATCCAGGCTTCTCCAAGTTGCATCGATATCTCGCCGACATGTTCAATGGTACTGGTGTCATCTTGACCAGAGAATTTGGTCAAATCCGTTGGTGGCTTAACTCTTGGTGGAAGAGCTACCCTATTGTACCATTCTGGGAAAGGAGATTTGTATGCATATGTCTGATGTTTTGGTTTCAGGCCGAATTGATTCTGCATCATATCAGCCATTCTGCTTAGGAGCTCATCATTTGCATCTTTCGTTCCCTGTCTCCTAGAAGGTACTCCTGATGCACTTTTGTATCCCGGATTCGGCAAAGCACTCAGAGCACTGTAATCAGTAAATTCAGTGTACCCATCTCCATAGACACTCTTCTGCAATCTATTTGCCACTGGGGAGATCTTGTAAGCAGATTCAGGTATATCTGTTGTTGCACCAAAAGCTACTTGGCCATAAGTTTGCTGTTCGGTCACAGGAGGCTTCTCTTTTTCATTACAAACGGCTCCATCCTTGCTTGTACCGATTATCTCTTCTCCTCCAGTTGACTTCCCTGAAGATTGCTGAGTATTGAAGTACACTGGTCCAGCAAGTTCTCCAAATCTTGCTTCAAATCGTTTGTCAACTGCCGGACCAAAAGTTTCAGCCATGATTTTGCGGAAGGTGCCCAGAAAAGCTGTGTTGTGATTCAACATAGTATCTCCTACAGCTTTGTAGATAGCTCCAACTACCCTCTGCATCTCTTCCTCGTCAGTAACATCAGACTGACCAGCAAGAAGAACTCGTGGCAATGCTTGTTTGATCATCACTCTGCCACTCTTGTTCTTTGAAAAAGACATCAGACATTTCTGCTGAAACTGTTCCATTGCTTGTTCTACCATCTGACGTTGCTCTGGCGGCAGCTCGTCCATGGTCACGTTCAAAACGTGACTGTTGTCAATTTCCGATCCCATTCTAGATTGAGGAGTCGTCCCACCGGGCGTGCCAAAAAGTGTGTTGACACAAAATGTGGCGCACTGTGTCTCACACACAGCAAGCCGGAAAGCCTAGCTTCAATCGGGTGCCCGGGCGTCTGAATCCGGTGGCGTGCCAGTCGATTTGACCTGAAAATCGACAAGGGATAAAACAGTAAGATCATAACTGGAACGTGCTGGGTGAGACCAGACAGTTCCATCTTTACGGCCCTGAAGCCACTTACGACGACACATAGCTATAGAAGCTATCTGCCAACAGATTGCAGTTTATTCGGCTAAAGTAACATAACTGATGTAAACCGGACGAACTTGCCGAGTACAGTAAATGAAGGCATGTTTGAACAAGATTAGATCATTAAAGCATATCAAACTACTTCTCAGGTTTAAAGCATCATCAAGCACTTAAAAAGTAAAGATAAGTAACTTATAAATATAAAGCTGCTAAATAACACATGCATAGGCTATTCCAACTAGTCTGCCGCACGTCTAGCCTTCATAAACCCGTCAAGCATAAACCCAAGCAAGCTAATCCACCGCATGATACCACTCACTATGAATTTACACCACTCCTTACTACTAGATCAATCCACCACATGATACAATCTAACAGTAAAGAGCTAGAAGCACATAATTACTTAGTAGATTCTATAAATACTCGCTACATGTATAAGCATAATCGTATCGGCAAGATTGCCGAATCGGGGTCCATGAAGAAGGAACAAACAAGTAACATGTAAAAGGAGCCTATCAGATTAAACCGATCTCTAGTCCACCGGATGACTAGCTCTAGAGTAACCCAAAGACCTGCATCTGCCGCACGATACCCAGTCCTTGTCAAGACTTATCTACATCTAACGTGAATAAACCCACAACATGTGACAATCTAGATCGATCTAATTCGGCTATATGAACTTGATCTACTTGATATTGAATAAGCATGAAAGGAACGATCAACAAGCCGAAAAGAGCATCAATCTAGATTGGGCAAAAGAGTGTTGCAAATAATTAAACATTAAATAAAGCAAGCAACACGTGATAACTTAATGAATCTATTAGATCATGCCAAATCTAAAAGAGCCGATAACTATCTTTACTCATGTCTTAATCCGCCGCACGATACAAGGCACAAGCAAAAACTTCCCATCATTAAGCTTAAATCTGCCGCACGATACTAAGCAAAATGGATGAGACTACTTGCATCACATCTAAATCGGCCGCACGATACTAGACATGATAACAAGGTTGCCGGGACTTACGGAGGTCGACGGATCGATTGGCCCTCTCGAAGAACTCGACGACACGACTAAAGGACTCGAAGGATGGCACGTAGCCGGTTGTATTGATTTGGCTGTGAACCCCTATTACAATGGTCGATGGTTTATATTTATACCCTGGACAGAACACGAATCCTAAGCACTTACGAGCTATCTAAACAAAATTGGAAAGACAAAGACACGCTAACTCTATCCATAATCGGAGTCCTTGACTATCATGACTCCTTCCCTTTTCGGCCAGCTTCATCTTTCCTTCTTTCATCTCCAAATAAAGCCGTTACCGACCGCTTGATCATTTGCCGAACACATGGAATTTAGCCGACCGCATACGCACTTGCCGAATTGCTCTCTCTGCTCCTTGCGGGCCCACCTGTCATATTCCTGACCAAATTCTGGTGTTAACAGTGTGCAAATATCGCAGTTTTGGAGCCATGGAGCCATGGTTAAGGGCCCTTCAGGCTCTCGGGTGATGGAAAACTCTATGGTGGAGAGGTGAGAGGCATCAAAATGGCTTAACCATGGCGCACGGGCATGCTTGACCCGGTGCCGAGAGCCATAGGATGCACAGGATCCAGCCATGCGGCAGCATAGTCGTGTGTGCAAATATGGAAGTTCTGGAGTCATGGAGATGTGGTTAAGGGCCGTTCGGGCTCTCGGGTGATGACAAACATTGTGGTGGTGAGGCCAGAGGCATCAAAATGCCTTAACTATGGCATATGGTCGTGCTTGACCTAGTGCCGAGAGCTGTAGGACACGCAGGAACCGGCTGTGTAGTAGCATAGTCGTGTGTGCAAATATGGCAGTTCTAGAGCTGTGGAGCCATGGTTAAGGGCCATTCGGGTTCTCGGGGGCAACAAACGCTGTGGTGGAGAGGCCAGAGGTGTCAAAATGCCTTAACCATGGCGCATGGGCATGCTTGACTTGGTGCGAGGAGCCATAGGACGCGCCGGAACCGGCCGTGCAGCAGCAAAGTCATGTGTGCAAATATGGCAGTTCTGGAGCCGTGGAGCCGAGGTTAAGGGCCATTCAGGCTCTCGACCGATGGCAAACACTATGGTAGAGAGGCTAGAGGTGTCAAAATGCCTTAACCATGGCGTTTGGGCATGCTTGACTCAGTGCCGGGAGCCATAGGACGCGTTGAAACCGACCATGCGGCAGCATGGTCGTGTGTGCAAATATGGCAGTTTTGGAGCCGTGGAGCCGTGGTTAAGGGCCCTTCAGGCTCTCGGGTGATGGAAAACTCTATGGTGGAGAGGTGAGAGGCATGAAAATATCTTAACCATGGGGTACGAGTGTGCTTGACCCGGTGCCGAGAGCCGTAGGATGCACAGGATCCGGCAGTGCGGCAGCACAGTCGTGTGTGCAAATATGGAAGTTCTGGAGTCGTGGAGCTGTTGTTAAGGGCCGTTCGGGCTCTCGGGTGATGACAAACATTGTGGTGGTGAGGCCAGAGGCATCAAAATGCCTTAACCGTGGCATACGGTCGTGCTTGACCTAGTGCCGAGAGCTGTAGGACACGCAAGAACCGACTGTGCGGTAGCATAGTCGTGTGTGCAAATATGGCAGTTCTGGAGCCGTGGTGCCGAGGTTGAGGGCCATTCAGGCTCTCGAGCGATGGCAAACACTATGGTAGAGAGGCCAGAGGTGTCAAAATGCCTTAACCATGGCGTACAGGCATGCTTGACTCAGTGCCGGGAGCCATGGGATGCGTTGGAACTGACCGTGCGGCAGCATGGTCGTGTGTGCAAATATGGCAGTTTTGGAGCCGTGGAGCCGTGGTTAAGGGCCCTTCAGGCTCTCGGGTGATGGAAAACTCTATGGTGGAGAGGTGAGAGGCATCAAAATGGCTTAACCATGGGGTACGAGCATGCTTGACCCGGTGCGGAGAGCCGTAGGATGCACAGGATCCGGCCGTGCGGCAGCACAGTCGTGTGTGCAAATATGGAAGTTTTGGATTTATGGAGCTATTGTTAAGGGCCTTTCGGGCTCTTGGGTGATGATAAACATTGTGGTGGTGAGGCCAGAGGCGTCAAAATGCCTTAACCATGTCATACGATTGTGCTTGACCTAGTGCCGAGAGTTGTAGGACACGCAAGAACCGGCTGTGCGGTAGCATAGTCGTGTGTGCAAATATGGCAGTTCTAGAGCTGTGGAGCCATGGTTAAGGGTCATTCGGGTTCTCGGGAGGCAACAAACGCTGTGCTAGAGAGGCCAGAGGTGTCAAAACGTCTTAACCATGGTGCATGGACGTGCTTGACTTGGTGCCAGGAGCCGTAGGACGCGCAGGAACCAGCTGTGCATCAGCAAAGTCGTGTGTGCAAATATGGCAGTTCTGGAGCCGTGGAGCCAAGGTTAAGGGCTGTTCAGGCTCTCAAGCTATGGCAAACGCTATGGTAGAGAGGCCAGAGATGTCAAAATGCCTTAACCATGGCATACGGGCACGCTTGACCCGGTGACGAGAGCCATAGGATGCACAGGATCCGGCCGTGCGGCAGCACAGTCGTGTGTGCAAATATGGAAGTTCTAGAGTCATGGAGATGTGGTTAAGGGCCGTTCGGGCTCTCAAGTGATGACAAACATTGTGGTGGTGAGGCCAAAGGCATCAAAACACCTTAACTATGGCATACGGTCGTGCTTGACCTAGTGCCAAGAGCTATAGGACACGCAGGAACCGGCTGTGCGGTAGCATAGTCGTGTGTGCAAATATGGCAGTTCTAGAGCTGTGGAGCCATGGTTAAGGGCCATTCGGGTTCTCGGGTGGCAACAAACGCTGTGGTGGAGAGGCCAGAGGTGTCAAAACACCTTAACCATGGCGCATGAGCGTGCTTGACTTGGTGCGAGGAGCCGTAGGACGCACAGGAACCGGCCGTGCGGCAGCAAAGTCGTGTGTGCAAGGAGCCGTGGAGCTGAGGTTAAGGGCCATTCAGGCTCTCGAGTGGCCCTTAATCTCGGCTCCACGGCTCCTTGCACACACGACCATGCCGCCGCCGCACGGTCGGTTCCAACGCGTCCTATGGCTCCGACCGAGTCAAGCATGCCCGTACGCAATGGTTAAGGAATTTTGACACCTCTGGCCTCTCTACCATAGCGTTTGCCATTGCTCAAGAGCCTGAATGGCCCTTAACCTCGGCTCCACGGCTCCAGAACTGCCATATTTGCACACACGACTTTGCTGCCGCACGGCCGGTTCCTGCGCGTCCTTCGGCTCCTCGCACCAAGTCAAGCACGCCCATGCGCCATGGTTAAGGTGTTTTGACACCTCTAGCCTCTCTACCACAGCGTTTGTTGCCACCCGAGAACCCGAATGGCCCTTAACCATGGCTCCACAGCTCTAGAACTGCCATATTTGCACACACGACTATGCTACTACACAGCCGGTTCCTGCGTGTCCTACAGCTCTCGGCACTAGGTCAAGCATGACCGTATACCATGGTTAAGGCATTTTGACGCCTCTGGCCTCACCACCACAATGTTTGTCATCACCTAAGAGCCCGAACGGCCCTTAACAACAGCTCCACGACCCCAGAACTTCCATATTTGCACACACGACTGTGCTGCCGCGCGGCCGGATCCTGTGCATCCTACGGCTCTCGGCACCGGGTCAAGCACGCTCGTACCCCATGGTTGAGCCATTTTGATGCCTCTCACCTCTCCACCATAGAGTTTTCCATCACCCGAGAGCCTGAAGGGCCCTTAACCATGGCTCCATGGCTCCAAAACTGCCATATTTGCACACACGACCATGCCCGCACGGTCGGTTCCAACGCGTCCTATGGCTCCGACCGAGTCAAGCATGCCCGTACGCCAAGGTTAAGGCATTTTGACACCTTTGGCCTCTCTACCATAGCGTTTGCCATCGCTCGAGAGCCTAAATGGCCCTTAACCTCGGCTCCATGGCTCCAGAACTGCCATATTTGCACACACGACTTTGCTGCCGCACGGCCGGTTCCTGCGCGTCCTACGGCTCCTCGCACCAAGTCAAGCGTGCCCATGCGCCATGGTTAAGGCATTTTGACACCTCTGGCCTCTCCACCACAGCATTTGTTGCCACTCGAGAACCTGAATGGCCCTTAACCATGGCTCCACAGCTCTAGAACTGCCATTTTTGCACACACGACTATGCTACTACACAGCCGGTTCCTGCGTGTCCTATAGTGTGGGGGGGTATAAATCCGGTATACCACCATAGACAGTTCCAGGGCTGCTCGGCAAGACGGCCCGGACCAGACAAAGACCCGGCCCATTACCGACCAGGCTGGTGGGCCGGACTTCAAGACAAGGACGTGGTCCGCAACCGACCAGGAGGTGGATCGCGCACAAGGATACTTGTCCCGCAAGTAGACTTAGTCGGTTAGGTCAGATAGAGTCCTCCTAGGGCACGACTTGATGTAACCGACCACCTCACGTGTACCCTTGGCTGCTCGGCTATATAAAGTGGCCAAGGACCCCCCTAGAATGCAGGCTATTCTCTGGCAACCTAACCTAGAGAGCTTAGCGCTTCATTGTAACCCGACACTTGATCATACAGCATAACACGAGAAGCATGACATAGGGTATTACGCTTCCGAGCGGCCTGAACCTGGGTAAACCTGTTGTCCTTGGTTTGTCTTGTTTCTCAAATGTCCAGATCGTAGATCGTAACACGCCCTTACCGAAACTCACCGCCGTGGGATACCCCGTGGTGGACTGCCGGTTATCCGTAATCGATAGTGGCGCGCCAGGTAGGGTGTGGAGTTTTCGATCTCAAGGCGATCCAGATGGTTTCCTTCCCCGCTTCCATGGATCTCGAGGCCAGCGACGCCTTCACCTTCGGATCGGTCACCTGGACCACCAAGATGATGGCACCCCTCACCTCCACGGGAGCGTCCGAGCCGGTCTCAGCACCGCCTGCAGGGCATACGGTCTCAGCACCGCCCACCATACAGATGGTCCCAGTACCATCCGCTCGCCAGGCCACAGCACCAACCGCCTCGCCGCCGGTCGCAGTACCCGCCGTGCAGGATTCCCCCTTGCCCTCGGCAACGCGGATACGACAGATCTCCGAGCACTTGTCGATCAGCTATCTTGCTACAAAAGAAAGCCGATCGACAACTCAGATTTGATTGATCTCATTGACCAATAGGGCCGCGGATTGGCCGAGATCACGAAGCTAGTTGAAGCCACGCAGGAGTTGATCCGCAAGGGGCCAGACTTTTCTAATTTCACACCCGTCCAATCACGTCGGCGAAGTTCTGCTCGTCGCGGCGAAGCAGATCTCGTCGGCAACAACCGTCCGCCTGTTGCTCAATCTATTGCCCCTAGATCGGCTAGGAGTCCCCGTTGGTTAGATCCCAGCCAGGACCGCCGTACGACGCATATTGGGCAGATCCAGCACAGAGCCGGCGCTCCTCCTCTCCATAGGTTGAGCGAGTTCATCGAAGCACGACAAAACCGCCGAGCACCAGCTCAGCAAAACCATGAAGCTCATGCTCCGCCAAGCGAACCACTCACGGCAGATCCAAGTGCTCCGCCGCATGATCCAACCGTTCTGTCCTTCGGATTGAACAACGCGGCGTCGACGTACGCAAGGGACATCGAACGACAGTTCGACACGCTTCTCATCAAGGATACCATCCCGAGAAGCCCCGCTCACGTAATCGGGATGGTGGAGATTCGAGAGCTTGGGGATCCATCCCAGGATGCCAACCCGGACTCCCCAACTATCTCCGATCTGCTCGCACCTTGTATTCTCCGATTATGCGAATACCTCTCCTTGGACGAAGACTATCCAATGGATACGAAGCTCAATCCGACCGCGCGAGGACACGCGATCACTCCCGACCACCGGACGGAAACCCCCGAGCGCGCTGGATTTCCCAAGTATCCGCCCGACTTCGGACCAACGATTTTGATGGTCGGCAATGACGAGCCCCCGGCTCCAAACGAGACGGACGCCCGGCGCGGGCAAGGAAGCTCGTAACAACGATCGCGCCCGACGACGCATTGCCGAGGAGGGCCGTCCCAACGTGGGCGCCGGACCATGGCACCGACCCTGGCGTCGCAACCTCAACCCCGAGTTCGACGGTGCTAGCGACCCAGTGGTCCACGAGACCCCCACGGCAAACATTGCTGTGGCGATGGAGAAATTGAAGCAGCTTCCCCCCGAGACCCCTGGACTCAACGAGATCCAGGAATTCCTCGCGGTGGCCGAGGACCAAGTGAACGATCTTCGTTCCATGGGCTCCATGGCCAGCTCTTACCGATCCCGCCGTTCTCGGCAGAACCGGAATCGACGTGAGCAGCGAGTTGAGTGTGGAGGGGACAATTCGTCCCACAATGGCAGATATGCCTATGGAGACCCAGGGGACTACGACAACCGTGTCGAGCAGCCCGGCAGAGCTCCACGACGTGCACGTCCTCAGAACAGTCGACGACGCCCTAATCGCCAGCGAGGCAACCAGGGCCGACAAGACGACGAAGTAATCCAACCTAAGCGTCGGGACCTCCGAGAACGGATAGATGAGCGCCTCCGAGCACGCCACAACATTGGCGGCATCCCACCCTTCTCCGAGGAGCTCAAGGCAGTCATATGGCCTAAAAATTTCCGTACCTTGGAGATTCGGGCGTACGACAGCAAAGCAGATCCAGCCCACTGGATCATGCTCTACGAGGTGGCCGTCCGAGTAGCAGGGGGCGACGAGTACGTCATGGCAAACTACCTCCCCGTTGTGCTCAACAATACATTCACCACCTGGTTGTTCCAGCTACAACCCGGTTCCATCCACAGCTGGGCGCAGCTCCGCCAAGTCTTCGTCGACCACTTCAAGTCTACTTGTGTCCAGCCAGGGACCAAGTATGCCTTAAAGCAGGTTCGCCTTCGTCCAAAGGAGTCCTTACGGCAGTACATTCGGCGCTTCTCGGACCGGTGGAATCGCGTACCCGAAATCTCTCGGGGAGACGGTGTCGAAGCTTTCATCGATGGCCTGGTCCAACCACGTGGCCGAGACCTCCAAAAGGCTCTCCTCCGACGGCCAAAAACCATGGAGGAGTTACTCGCCATCGCGCACGATTACACGCTCTGGATGACGGCACGAGCAACGGGGGTGACGACGGCCGTCGGATCGCAATTACCGTCGGAACAATTCCGACGACGAGCGATGCGGCCGACCACCGCGCCGACAAGAGGAGCGCCGCAACAACCGAGTGTTTCATCCGCGGATCGGTCCACGCGACAACGAACCGAACTTCGGGCGGCATGGCCGGGACAACTACGGCGGCGGCAAACGCAAGCGAAACCGCAACGATAACGCCATCAACGTGGTTAAGGGGCAGAAGCCAGTCGGGGATGAGGTGCTCGACAAAATCTTTGCTCAGGACTGTCCTCGGCATCCTGGCAAAGGTCACACCATGGGCTAGTGCCGAGTTTTGATGGACGCTCTCATCAAGTCCGCTTCAAAGAGGCCTCGACCCAGTCCCAAAGCCAAGAGCAAGCCCGCCGACAAGCCGGAAGAAGAAGAAGAAGAGGACGACATGCGAGAGGTCAACCCTCGCCATACCTTCAAGGAAGCTGAGAAGAACTTCACCGGCGTGATCTCTGGCGGAAAGTTGGACTCGAAACAAGCCGCGACAAAAAGTTGTTGACGCGCGCCATCATCGCGATGCAAGAACCCGATGGCCTTGTAGCCGATGTCAAGCTTCCAGCGTGGTCCGAGCAGCCCATATCTTTTAGCTGCAAAGATATGTGGGCACGCATCCCGGATGCCGGACGATTTCCACGGTCCTCGATCCGGTAATAGCCAACATCCGCTTCGAGAAGGTCTTTGGTCGACGGCGGCGGTGCTCACGAACATCATATTCTACCCGGCCTTCAAGGCACTTGGCATACCGCGGGGAGCAACTACACGGCCGTACGACACACCATTCGGGGCATCATGCCCGGAAAGCCCTCTTACCCGCTCGCGAGATCACCCTCGACGTGCAATTTGGGACCAAGCGGCACTTTCGTACCGAGCACATCACCTTCATAGTGGCCGACTTCGAAGGGACCTACCACGCCATCTTGGGCCACCCTGGTATCGCCAAGTTCATGGTTGTCCCCCACTATGGCTACTTGGTGTTGAAGATGCCCACCGAGCAGGGAACACTCTCCCTACGTGGCAACGTCTTCATGGCTCGAGAGTGCGAGACTGCCGCCTATGCCGTGGCAGAATTCCAAGACCTGCAACACGCTTTGCAGCACACCAGCTTGGGCGTCGACGACGTTCCGCCCGCAGAGCTCGAGCAACCTATTGGATCTGGTCAGCGCCCATCCAACAAGGTGAAGAGCGCGAAGATGGTCCGCCTTTCCGACGAGGACCCTTCCAAAGTCACCAAAGTCGGAGCCGACCTTGACCCTAAATAGGAAGACGCGCTCATCCAATTCCTTCAGAAAAACATCAGCATATTCACATGGAAACCCTCCGATATGCCTGGTGTTCCCAGGGAAAAGGCCGATCACTACCTCGATGTCAAGACGACTGCTAAGCCAGTCAGACAGAAGATGCGCCGGTTCGCCCGTGACCGCAAGGAGCTTATTAGAATAGAAGTAGCCAAGCTTTTAGCTGCTGGCTTTATCAAAGAAGTGTACCACCTAGATTGGTTAGCCAATCCGGTGCTTGTTCAAAAGAAGAATAAAGAGTGGAGGATGTGCGTTGATTATACAGATCTCAACAAACACGCCCCCAAGCGAGGCATTCAATCTCCTCGGATCGACGAGGTCGTAGACTCTACCACCGGTTGTGAGTTGCTCTCGTTTCTTGACTGTTACTCCGGGTATCACCAGATAGCCCTTAAAAAGGAGGACCAAGAAAAAACTGCTTTCATCACCCCCTTCGGTGCTTTTTGTTACACGACCATGGCATTCGGTCTCAAAAACACCGGAGCTACGTACCAACGGGCTATCCAGTCCTGCCTCGAGAAAGAGATCGCCGATGATCTTGTTGAGGCCTACGTAGATGATGTGGTGATAAAATCAAGAACGGCGGACGCCACGATCACTAATCGGAGCGCACCTTCAACAAACTCAATGAGTTTCAATGGAAACTCAACCCAAACAAGTGTGTTTTTGGAGTACCATCCGGTATCCTTCTCGGCCACACAGTCGGCCCGGGGAGGGTATCAAGCCAAATCCGAGAAAGTAGCCGACGTCCGAAATTACGACCGCCCAGTGCGTCAAGGACATCCAAAAACTCCTTTGGGTGCCAAGCCGCTCGACGAGATACATCTCTCGGATGGGTGAAAAAGGACTCCCCTTTTTCAAACTGCTCAAAGCCAAAGAAAAGTTTGAATGGACCGAGGAGGCCGACCAGGCTTTTAAAGCGGCTCAAAGCCTACCTCACCTCTCCTTCACTCCTGACGATCCCTAAGCGGGACGGAGTTGCTCCTATACATAGCTGCAACGACCAACGTGGTCAGCACTGTGTTAGTAGTCGAGCGTGAGGAGGAAGGACACGTCTATGGAGTCCAGCGCCCCATATATTACATAAGCGAAGTGCTCAGCGAGTCCAAGCAGTGGTACAATCAAGTACAAAAGCTCTTGTATGCCCTCCTAATCACCAAATGCAAGCTGCTCCACTACTTTCAAGCTTTCAAAATCACGGTCGTTACCGACGTACCACTTGGCGACATCCTCCGCAATCGAGATGCCAGTGGTCGGATCGTGAAATACGCGCTAGAACTGTCCGAGTACACATTCCGGTTCGCGCCCGTCGGACGGTGAAGTCCCGAGCCCCGCCCGACTTCATCATGGAGTGGACGGACATCGGCCTACCCCTTGCCGATTCAAATGCCGAGTCTTGGACAATGTACTTTGACGGCTCCCTAAAAATCGATGGTCTTTGGAATTTGGTGTCTACTTTATCTCTCCTTCCAAGGACACGATAAAATACGTTTTGCGTATCCACTTCAAAGCATCCAACAACGTAGCCGAGTACGAAGCAGCCTTACACGGCCTTCATATCGCCGTTGAACTTGGCATCAAGCGACTCATGGTCTATGGGGACTCTGCTTTAGTTGTCAAGCAGGTCAACAAAGATTGGGATACAGTCCACGAAAAGATGCACGCCTACGTTGCCGAAATTCGCAAACTTGAGAACAAGTTTTATGGACAGGAATTCATCTACGTCCACCGCGAAAAGAACGTAGGAGCTGACGAGCTGTCCAAGTTTGGGCTCATCCGTGCCAAGTTACCCCCGGTGTTTTTGTTCAAGACTTAATCAAACCTTCGATCCCGGATCGGGAAGAACACACACGGAACCAACTTCGGTGGTCAACTACATGACCACCTTGCTCGCAACGCCAACGTTGAGGACGACGATGGTCTCCTCAGCCGGCAGACAGATGATAAAGGTACAGAGTCAGCCGACCAGGCGACGCCTCCTCAGGAAGACTGGAGAGAGCCCTTTATCAAATACCTGAATGACCACCTTGTCCCGGAGGACAAACTTGCTGCCCAATAGCTGGTCCGCAGAGCCAAGGCCTATGCTATGGTCAATGGCGAGTTGATGCGCAAGGCACCCAAGTCCATTATCTTCCAGAAGTGTATCACTCGGGAGGCGGGGATCGAGCTTCTTAAAGCCATCCATGAAGGTACTTGTGCTAACCATGCGGCGTCCGGACGCCCGGTCGGCAAAGCCTACCGGGCAGGGTTCTGCGGCCAACCGCCGTTGCGACGCCGAAGATTACGTACGACGGTGCGTAAAGCGCAAATGTTTGCCAAGCAGATTCATGTCCCAAAGCACATGATCTACAAACAATCCCAGTTTGCTTGGCCCTTCTCATGCCGGGATTTGGACATGATCGGCCCCTTCAAACCGGCTCCGGTGGCCACACCAATGTCTTCGTGCTTATTGACAAATTCTCCAAGTGGATTGAATACAAACTGTCAAAAAACCCACAGCCGAGAAGGCAGTCCAGTTCCTCGACGAGGTCGTCCACAGATATGGTGTCCCGAACACCATCATCACCGATCTAGGCTCGCAATTTACAAGTGATCCATTCTTCAATTATTGCGATGATAGCCCGATCAAGGTCAAGTACGTCTCCATCGCTCACCCCGAGCTAACGGACAAGTTGAACGTGCTAACGGAATGATCCTCGACGCACTCAAAAAACGAGTCTTCCGGGTTGACACCAAACTCAAACCTAGCCGATGGCTCAAAGAGTTATCTGCGGTGGTCTAGGGACCGCGTACTCGGACCGGCCGCAACACGGGAGTCTCACCATACTTTATGGTGTACGGCTCGAGGCTGTCATACCGGCCCGAGGTCGCTTTCCAATCACCACGGGTAGCTTACCACGATGAAGCCACCTCCGACGAAGCTCGAGAGGTGGACATAGTCGCTAAGGAAGAGCAGGTCCTTGAGTCATGTGCTCGGACTGAGAAGTACTTAGCTACGGTACGACGCTACTACAACCGCAACGTCCGAGGACGATTGTTCGTGGTCGGCGATCACGTGCTCCACCGTATTCAAAATACGGCCAGCCTTCACAAGCTATCACCAAGGTGGGAAGGACCGTACGAATTAAGGTGTAACACGCCCAACATCGTACCGGTTGGAGACACTAGATGGAGTCGAAGAGCCAAATTCTTGGCACATAGAGATGCTCATACGCTTTTACCCATGAAGATATGTATCTTGTACTTTTTCCTCTATTAACCAAGTTTCCTCTTTTGTTGTCTCTTTTTTCGTCCTGTTGCAATTTCTTATCTGAAATTTCGCACCACTTTGCATACATGCGCCCTGCATAAGTCACATCTAAACTTTGCGTTCTACTCGCCGAGAATGATTTGATAAGGTCCTGCGTCTTGGTCCTCTGTCGATGTGCTACTGACTCGCGCTACACAAAGCACTAGGAGATTGTTAACACGAGAATTTGGTCGGGGATATGACGGGTGGGCCTACGAGCGCGAGAGAGGGCGATTCGGCAAATGCATATGCGGTCGGCTAATTTCCGAATGTTCGGCAAACGATCAAGCGGTCGGTAACGGCTTCGTTTGAAAGTGAAAGAAGGAAAGAGGAAGGCGACGAGAAAGGGGAGGAGTCATGATAGTCAAGGACTCCGATTATGGTTAGAGTTAGCATATTTGTATCTTTCCAATTTTGTTTAGACGGTTCGTAAATTCTTAGGACTCATGTTACGTCCCGGGGTATAAATATAAACCCTCGACCATTGTAATAAGGGTTCACAACCAATTCAATACAACCGGCTACGTGTCACCCTTCGAGTCCTTTAGTCGTGTCGTCGAGTTCTTCGAGAGGGCCAATCGATCCGTCGACCTCCGTAAGTCCGGCAACCTTGCTATCATGTCTAGTATCGTGCGGCGGATTTAGATTATGATGCAAGTAGTCTCATCCGTTTTGCTTAGTATCGTGCGGCGGATTTAAGCTTAATGATGGGAAGTTTTTGCTTGTGCCTTGTATCGTGCGGTGGATTAAGACATGAGTAAAGATAGTTATCGGCTCTCTTAGATTTGGCAAGATCTAATAGATTCATTAAGTTATCACGTGTTGCATGTTTTATTTAATGTTTATTTATTTGCAACACTCTTTTGCCCAATCTAGATTGATGCTCTTTTCGGCTTTTTGGTCATAATCTCATGTTTATTCGATATCAAGTAGATCAATTTCATATAGCCGAATTAGATCGATCTAGATTGTCACGTGTTGTGGGTTCATTCACGTTAGATGTAGATAAGCCTTGACGGGACCGAGTACCGTGCGGCGGATGCGGGTCTTTGGGTTACTCTAGAGCTAGTCATCCGGTGGACTAGAGATCGGTTTAATCGATAGGTTCCTTTTACATGTTACTTGTTTGTTCCTTCTTCATGGACCCGATTCGGCAATCTTGCCGATACGGTTATGCTTATACATGTAGCGAGTATTTATAGATCTGTTAGGTAATTACATGCTTTTAGCTCTTTCTTGTTAGATTGTATCATGCGGTGGATTGATCGCGTAAGGGGTGGTGTAAATTCATAGCGAGTGGTATCATGCGGTGGATTAGCTTGCTTGGGTTTATGCTCGATGGGTTTATGAAGGCTAGACGTGCGGCGGACTAGTTGGAGTAGCCTATGCATGTGTTGTTTAGTAGATTTATATTTATAAGTTACTTATCCTTAATTATTAGTGCTTGATGATGCTTTAAACACGAGATGTAGTTTGATATGCTTTGATGATTTAATCTTGTTCAAACATGTCTTCGTTTACACGCATTCGGCAGTTCGGCTTTATTCATGTCAGTCATATCATATTAGCCGAATGAATTGCAAACTTGTTGCGAGATAGTTTCTATAGCTATGTGTCGTCGTAAGTGGCTTCGGGGCCATAAAGATGGAAGCTGTCTGGTCTCACCCGGCACGTTCCAGTTATGATCTTCTTGTTTTATCCCTTGTCGACTTTCGAGGTCAAATCGGCGGCACGCTTCCGGATTCGGACGCCGGGCACCCGATTGAAGCTAAGCTTTCCGGCTTCTTGTGTGTGAGACACAGTGCGCCACATTTTGTGTCAACACACTTTTTGGCACGCCCAGTGGGACCACTTCTCAGTCTAGGATGGGATCAGAAATTGACAACGGTCATGTTCTGAACGTGACCATGGCCGAATTGCAGCCAGAGCAACGCCAGATGGTAGAGCAAGCAATGGAACAGTATCAGCAGAAATGTCTGATGTCTTTTTCCAAGAACAAGAGTGGCAGAGTGATCGTCAAGCAATCACTGCCACGAGTTCTTCTCCTGGTCGTCGATATTGCGACGAGGAGGAGATGCGAGAGGGTAGTTGGAGTCATCTACAAAGCTGTGGGAGACACTATGTTGAATCACAACACAGCTTTTCTCGGCACCTTCCGCAAAATCATGGTTGATACTTTTGGTCCAGCAGTTGACAAGCGCTTTGAAGAAAGTTTTGGAGAGCTTGTTGGACCAGTGTTCTTCAACACTCAGCAATCTTCAGGGAAGTCAACTGGAGGAGGAGAGATGATCGGCACTAGCAAGGACGGGGCTGTTTATGATGAAAAGGAAAAGCCTCCGTGGCCAGAGCAGCAAACTCATGGTCAAGTAACTTTTGGTGCAACAACGGATATACCCGCATCGCTTACAAGATCTCCCCGAGTGGCAAATAGATTGCGAAGAGTATCTATGGAGATGGGTATAGTGAATTTGCGATTACGGTGCTACGAGTGCTTTGCCGAATCCGGGATACGGGGAGTGCATCGGGAGTACCTTCTAGGAGACGGGGAGCGCAAGATGCAAATGATGTCCTCCTAAGCGAGAATGGGCGATATGATGCGAATCAATTCGGCTTGAAACCAAAGCATCGAGACATATGCATACAAATCTCCTTTCCCGAGTGGTACAATAGGGTAGCTCTTCCACCAAGAGTTAAGCCACCAATGGATTTGACCAAGTTCTCTGGTCAGGATGACACCAGTACCATTGAGCATATCGGCGAGATATCCGATGCAACTCGGAGCTGCGATGAAGCTTGGAGGATTAGATATTTTCCTATGTCTGACGACGGGGCCGGCTTTCACATGGTTTGCATCGCGGCCGGCTAATTCCATTGGTACATGGGCGAGAATTGGAGCAAAAGTTCAATGCATACTTTTATACGGGAACCAATGAGAAGAAGATGGTTGATCTTTGGGCTATGAGGATGAAGACTGCGAGACACCAATGGAGTATCTTCGTAGATTCGAGAGAAGCGAAGAACATGTGCTATTCTCGACTATTCCCGATGATCAACTCGCACAATTGGTCACTGCGGGCATGCGGCCACATATCGAGACAAGCTATTTGGCATGGAGTTTGAAGACCTTGGACGGCTTGCACAAAATTTGAGCAATGAGCAATCAAGCCCAAGGGTTCGGAAGAGATGCTCGTTTTGAAGAACAGTGCAACTATTGACATGTATCGGGGATTTCTAGAAGAAGCATCGAATATGAAGATGAAGATGAAGTAGCTAGCTGCGAGAGTTGAACTGGACAAAAGAGCCTACTTTGGTCGATCATCGATGGGTGAAGCGGCAAAAGGGATCTTATGATTTTGATGTTAGTAAGGCGAGATAAGCTCTTTTTGTATCGATTCAAGAGGGACGCATCAAGCTGCGAAGGACATCCTATCTTTGCGCCCGAAGGGGTAAAGGATAAGAAGTGCTTTGTGGGTATCATGATACAAGTTCTCATCATATCAATGATTGCCGAGTGTTGAGTAAAGATTGAAAGCTATCCAAGATGGACACTTGAGATTTGATGGCAAGATGAAAGTAGACAAAAACCCGTTCCCTCGAACATGGTCTCTTTCTCTATAGGCATGGTTGATGCCGGTGAATCCAAGGAAAAGGGAAAGATGAAGGTTCTAACCTCGAAAGAGCCAAGGAGAGTGGTGTTGACCACGATCGGCAAGTTACCAAGGAAGAAGTGCAACAAGTACGGTTCGAAATAGCCGAGCGAGAGAAGGGTCAAACTTCGAGATGCGGCTAAGGAAATTGCCGAATACACGGCGAGCCAAAGCGCGAGTTACTGACACGACACTTGTTGAATAAGTGGCGAGAGGGAAAAGAAGATGGAGTATGATGAGGAGCAGCGGTACATTGAAGAGAAACGCAGATTCATGGCGGCGTCGAAGATATGAGGCGAGTGCGCCGAAGAGAACGGGGAAGAGCACATGAGGGAGCAAGAGCGGTCACATTGAAGCTGTTCCTTCTTCGGTTCTTGTTGGAATGAAGGCTTGAAGTTGCTGCTAAAAACAATTGCCCCGAATGCGGTGATCAATATTCGAGTATAGGCAATCTCGAGTCAACCGCCGTCCGTCCATGATAGACTTGGAATAAGGATTCCTAAGGACGATCGGCGCATAAAAATGAATAATTTTGATGGACATCGGAGGAAAAGATTTGCGAGATCAAGCTTGGGCTCATAGCAATGTTCATAATGAGGAAAGCTCATACGGGTGGCAAAGAGGACAATGGTGCCCTCGGTGCGAAAAAGCCGAAGAGAAGAGTTCAAAGCATTTGAGGAATCAAGAGGCGGGAATTAGCCGAAAAGAAACCGGTGTGGCGTCCTAAGAAAAAGGATGATGGACGGGGTCCTTCGGTGATACTAACATGGTGTTCTTTATCCCATTGGAGTTTAGAGCTCCGAAGATCAAGAAGTTCAAGATGAAGTATACTCGAGACTTTGATGGCGAATCGAGACTCGATGGCTCAACTTGTGTTGACTCGGCAAGCAATCTTTGACAAGCCGGTTAAAAACCGACATACGAAACCATTATACACGAAGGGATATGTCAATGGCAAACCTTTAACCAAGATGCTTGTTGATGGAGGGGCTGCTATCAATATTATGACCTATGCTACTTTCGAAAGCTTGGTATGACAAGTGAGGATTTGTTGCGGTGACATGATCCTTAGAGATTTTCTTGGCAATGCTTCGATACTCGTGGAGCGGTACATGTGGACCGATGATTGGATCCAAGACTTTGATCACTACTTTCTTTGTCATTGATGGCAAGGGGGCATATAGCATGCTTACGGGAAGGGATTGGATCCATGCTAATTGCGTGTACCCTCAACTATGCATCAAATTCTTATTCGGTGGATAGGAGATGATGTAGAGGTTGTTCAAGCGATGATTCGGTGAGTGTTGCCACTTCCGAGCACTCGCTTATTGGGAATATGATGGACAAGACTGCCTTTCGGGTAAGAAATGGAAAGAAGGTCTGTCAATGTGTTCGACAGAGATCAACGGCCGATCAAGCGTCGGCTCGACGGTAACTTTTAATGGGCAATCCAATCGATGGCAACAAAGGCAAAGCTGGGTCGTGGTTTCATGTCGGCCGACAAGTTAGAAGAGATCGATGTTGGTGATAGCACAAAGTCAAGGCCGATGTATATCGGTGCAAATTTAGACCCAAAATATAAGTTGAAATTAGTAGAGTTCTTGAAAGAGTTTAAAGATTGTTTTGCTTGGGATTACACGAGAGATGCCTGGTTTGGATCGATCAATTGTTGAGCATAAGTTACCTATAAAACACGGGTTTCGTCCTTTCAAACAACCTCCACGAAAAATTTATAAAGAAGAGGTATTAGGCGATGTAAAGAAAGAAGTTGAAAGCGATTGAAGCAAACTTTATTCGGCCATGCGGTATGCGAGTGGATTTCAAACATAGTACTGTCTACAAAAAGAATGGAAAGATGAGAGTATGCATAGATTTCGGGGATGTCAACAAAGCTACTCCCATGGATGGTTACCCAATGCCGGTTGCCGATTTACTAGTGGATGCGGCGGGGTATGAAGTCATCGGCTTTATGGATGGCAATCGGCTACAATCAGATTTTCATGGCAATTGAAGATATTGCAAAAACTACATTCGGATGTCCTGGTCATATTGGATTGTTTGAATGGATAGTGATGACATTTGGATTGAAAAATGCTGGTGCAACTTATCGAGAGCCATGAATTATATCTTTCATGAGTTAATCGGCAAGATTGTAGAAATTTACATTGATGATGTGGTGGTCAAATCCGAAACCATGAAGAACATTTAGCCGATTTAAGGAAGACTTTGGAGTGCACAAGGAAACATGGTTTAAAGATGAATCCAAATAAGTGTGCTTTTGGAGTCTCGGCTGGTGAGTTCTTGGGGTTCTTGATCCACAAAGGAGGGATAGAAGTTGGGAAAAGAGCATGGAAGCAATAGACAAAATTGTGCCCCCAACTAACCTTACAGAGTTGCAATCATTGCTGGGCAAGATCAATTTTGTGAGAAGATTCATATCCAATTTATCAGAAAGAGTATTTCCTTTCTCTCCATTGTTGAAGCTCAAGAAGGATCGAGAAATTTATGCAGGGTGACATACGGCAAAAGGCTTTTGATGAGATCAAGCAATATATGAAGGCACCACCGGTGTTGGTACCTCCACAACTTGAGAAGCCTTTCAAGTTTGTATGTGGCGGCCGATAGCCTAACAATAGGATCGGCACTTATGCAAGAGTTTGATGGAAAAGAGAGGGTAATAGCTTACCTTAGCCGAAAAGCGCTAGATCCGAAACAAGGTATTCGGCTATAGAAAAATTCTGTTTGTGTGTTTATTACTCATGCACCAAATTTTGGCACTATTTGTTAAATGTCGAATGTGTGGTGATATCTAGTTTTGATGTAATTAAACACATGTTGTCAATGCCGATTTTAAATGGAAGAATCGGCAAATGGGTATTAGCTTTGTCGAGTTTAATTTAAAGTATGAGTCGGCAAAACCGGTGAAAGGACGGGTAATTGCCGATTTTATTACTCAACATCGTGATTTATCTGTTGATATGGTTAACATTGCCCCATGGGCATTATTTTTTGATGGATCATCATGTGACAAAGGTGGTGGTCTTGGTATTCTTTTGGTATCCCCACGTGGAAAGACATTTGAGTTTGCTTTTTCAATTGAATATTTGTCACTAACAATCAAGCGAGTATGAGGCTTTGCTTAGAGGGCTTATTTTGTTAATAGAAGTGAAGGCTGTTCTTTGTTGAAGTATTTGGTGACTCGAATTGGTGATCAATCAATTGACGGGGCAATATGAGTGCAAAAACGATATATTGCAAGAATATCATGAACAATGTCGGGAACTTTTGAAGAGCTTTTCGGTAGTGACTTTGCATCATATACCCGAGAGCACAATGGAGAAGCAAATAGATTAGCTCAAGCCGCATACCGGATATCGGGAAAATCATGAAGTCTATGCGGCGAGAAGAAGGTGCTTTCAATTTTGATCGAGATAAATGATGGTTTGGAGAAGTGACATTATCGGTTATACGAAAGACCCATCTCAAAAAGTTTCCCGAAGGCTCGGGTATAAGGCCCTTAAATTCGTACTTCTTGATGATCGGTTGTACCACAAGTCTATAGATGGAGTGTTGCTCAAGTGCTTGAGTCAAGAAGAGGCTAAGAAGATTATGTTTGAAGTTCATGAAGGAGCTTGTGGTGCACATCGTCGGCCTACCGAATGAAGTGGATAATCGAAGGACGGGGTACTTTTGGCCGACTATGTTGGAGGATTGCTTTGAATATTACAAAGGGTGTCGAGATTGTCGGATATTTGGTAATGTTCAAAGAGCACCCGCATACGATACGAACCCAATAATCAAACCATGGCCGTTTAGAGGATGGGGCATAGATTTAATTGGACATGATTAATCCTCCATCCGATAAAGGACACAAGTTTGTATTATTAGCTGCGATTATTTTACTAAGTGGGTTGAAGCTATCCCTTTGAAAACAGTCACATGGAAAATATGGTCAGTTTTGTCAAAGAGCATATAATTCATAGGTTTGGGATCCCCTGAGACCATTACAACGATCGGGGACTGAGTTCACTTCTTGAGTTTTGTGACTTTGCCGAAAGCATGGGGATAAGGCTATATAATTCTTCTCCTTATTATGCACAAGCCAATGGCCAAGCGGAGGCATCAAATAAAATCATGATCAAAATAATCCGAGAAGAAGATCAATGAGAAGCCAAGAAAGTGGCACTTGGTCCTTAATGAAGCATTATGGGCTTACCGAATGGCTTGCCATGGATCCACACAAGCATCTCCATATGAGTTGGTTTATGGACATAATCTTTGTGATGCCTTGGGAGTTGCAATCGGGATCAAGGAGAGTTGAATTGCAAAAGGATTTGACGGATAAAGATTATAAGGATTTGATGATGGATGAATTGGAAGATTTGCATTTGATTCGTCTTAAAGCTTTGGAAAACATTGAGAAGAATAAAATGCGCGTTGCCAAATACTACAACAAGAAAGTTAAAGTTAAGCAATTTGCGAAGGAGAATTGGTTTGGAAAACGATATTGCCAATTGGCACAAAGGACAAGACATTTGGCAAATGGTCACCAAATTGGGAAGGACCTTTTCGGGTTGTCGGTTGTGCACTTTGGTAATGCGTATATATTGAAAACGCTATTTGGAGAAGAACTTACTAGAGCCATCAATGGCAGATACCTTAAGAAGTTTTATCCAAGTGTCGAAGTTGGATCTTAATTGTGACTATGACGTAAATGTGGTATAGCCGATTGAATAAAAATCGCCTTCAGAACAAAGAAAAGAAGTTGGAGAAAAATAGCCGATATTATTGTATCGCCTCTAGTGAAAAAATAGCCGATATCGTGTGTGTCGTCTTGAGCGAAATAGCCGATGCGGTTGTATCGCCTTTAGCCAAATTTTTTAAATATAAATGACAGTTTTATCTATCATTTGGTAGGTTTATCGGGAGAGATAAAGGGAATTGAAGAGCTATGCTACAAAATGTCAAATCATGGAGCGGTGCCAAGATCTAATCGGCTAAGACGACGTTATGCGTTCGGGAAAATTTCGTTCGGGAAGAATGTTGCAGTCGAATTCTAACTAAGAATTGAAGGAAGTTCGCAAGAACAAACACGATTGCTAAAGCACCATTGCAGTTAAAGACAAGCGAGAGCAAGGAGGAGACCGACATTCTTCATTAAAATTTTTATTACAACCCGCGCCAGTCCTAATACAAGCTACTCCTCTTCCTCGGTGAAGAGCTTGTTGAGGACGGACTCCGGGTTGGTGGCGTTGGCCATGGCGTCGGCGTGGTCATCGTACTCCACCAGGAGGCCCTCGATGCCATCGACCTCATGGGCAAGCCCGCCCTGGAAGCCGGTCGGCATCAGAGCGTAGTCGTCCCCGGTCCAGGACGACATCCCCGCCAGGCCGAGCGCGGTGCCGAGGCGCACGCCGTGAAGGGCAACCTAGTCGATCTGACCAGGCACCGCCTCGAGGCGATCTGCCACGGTCGCCCCCTGGGCGTTCACGTGATTGGCCGCCGCCGTCGCCGCCAACCTCAGGCGGTCCAGCTCCGCGTTGAGGTCTGCAAAGGAAAAACAAGACAGGACAATGAGTAAACGAGATCAAGAATAACGAAAATCATGCAATGGTAGAAGGACAGAATGCTGGTGATGGTCTCGGTCATCTGGCTGGCGGGTATCCTCCCGCTCCAGTGGGCGATCCGAACTTCTTGGTTTCTTCACCAAGAAGCGCCCGCGCCTCGTCCCTCACGGAGGTACCCGGCGGCGTCGTAGCGGGTGTACGCCGGGATCTCCTTGTCATTCCTATCCCATATAGGGCGGTACGAAGAAGAGGACCCGATGAGGCCGAGGCGAAGCGCGCCGGGCGGAGCAGGAGCCGAGGCTGGAGGCTGGAGCCAGCGCGAAGCGGAGTGCGTCAACGCCGCGGCCGGCGCCAGGAAACGCCATTGGCCGGTGCTGATCCTCGCCGTTCTACAAACAAGGTGCAATCAAGATCGGCTAAATAAGAAGAAACCGCAAACAAGATGGAGAAGTTGTCTCCTTACTGCAGGCGATGGCCGCCGCGGTTGCTTCCCTCCGCCACGTCCGCGGGGAGCGAACGGAGCGAAGCCAAGGCCGGAGCGCGAGCCGGCGCGGTGTGCCTCCGAAAATTGGCGACATAGTCGCCGGTGTTCCAAACGGCCTGAAACGGATCAAGAAGATAAACAAGCGCAAGGGGGCGAGAGACTCGAGATTGGGTAAAAACTATCAAGTAGCACAACTCAAAAGGTTGAAGATCTCACCGCCGGCGCCGGTTCTTTGCTTCCTCCGCCTCGTCTGGGCGGGACGCTTGCCACGGTCGCCGCCGCTTGCCATCGGTGGTGGTGAGGGTTTTTGAGATTGGGGTGGAAGAGGAAGTGGAAGAGATGATAGCGCTTGTGCTTGGATGTGATGATGGTGGGAGCCAACTGGTCCTATTTATGAACGTTGGGAGCCGTGGCGAGACTGCGGGAAAGCCAAGCGACAAGATAGGGTTTTCCGCACCTATGGGCCGATGTTGAGTTGAGCCGAGCCCATCACTACTGGCGATTCAGTTGCCATACGTTCGGTCGGCTAAATAGCTGATGAGGGCTATTCGGCTAAAGCAAACACTTGGGGGTACTTGATTACGTTCGGCTAATACACACATCAATGAGTACGATCGTGATTGGAAGAGCCGAATAACAACGAAGCTGACAAAGAAAAGAGAAAAATAAAGATTATCTATTTTCCGAGAGAAAGGGAATTGTTTTCAAATATGACGGGGCCGAGACCTAAATGTCTACATCTTCAAGTACAACCCAAGCATCTATACATTCAAATAAGAGTTAATGATATTCGGGGCGTCGGTCTTTGTTACGTTGACCTCGTCAAGGGCTCTCTTGTCTTCAACTTCGGAATTTTGGATCTGCGGCTGACTTTGCTCTTGATGCTTGGTCTCTCTGACAAGAGAGCTTATTTTGGACTTAGCCGAATCAAGAGGTGGCAGAGTAGCAAGTTTGGCCTCATGAGATTGAATGTTGGCATCCAATTGAGCCAACTGAGTTGCCAGTTTGATCCTCTCATCTCTCATACTCTGCAATTCTGGTTCCAAGGTATCCCAAGACTGTTTGGCTGACTTGAATTCAGAGTAGAGCTCCTTAACTTTTGTTCTCTGGTTGCTTTGTCGGTTCCCAAATGACCTTGTCGGATGTATTTTTGTATGCTCTCTTGACAACGGCAAAGTGGTCATCAAGATGGGACAAGGCGTTTATGGCATCCTTAAGATCAGAAGGGAGCTCTTAGCCAATTGGCTCTGCTATTTCCCTTATCTTGTCAGATTCTCGAGTCAAATCAACAATGTCCTTCTCTAAGAATAAGATTGTGTCTTTCAGTTTAGCCTGACCCTCTGATGATAATTGCCGATTAGAGGAGACTTCATCATCATCGGCAAATTCTTCGGCAATGAGGAAAAAGCGCTTTTGTTGAAGAAGCGGTGCCACGATGACGAGAAGAAAATTTATTAGCCGAATGACTTAATTCAAATAGGGAATGACTAAGAAAGATCAAGATAATACCTCTTCGGCAAAAACCTGATCAATAGCCTCCGAGTAGCATCAAGACTTTGAGTGACCGATCTGATTCTTTGCTTCATGGATAAGCGGTGTCATGACTTGTTGATATATCTTGAATTGCCGAAGGTGTTGAATCGGTACGTCTTGAAGAAGAATTTTTTGTTGCTTCTCGGGTGATGAAGAGGAATGTATGTTTCCGTTTCTATTTGTTCATCAACTTTGATGAGAAGGAATTTCTTCTCTTGCTTCTCCTTGTTCACACCGCTTGGTCATCGCACGATGCATACCAAGACTGCTAGTAGGCTCATTGGCGTTTGCTTGACCGGTAGAGGCTCCGGGAGAGTTTTCCAAGATCACTACCTGCCGGGACTTTGAGGGTTGGCTGTGCACTGTTGAAAGAAAGTGATAAATGCAAATACATTTGCGAGATGGAAAATAAGGGATCAAAAGCATTCATACCTGAGGGAGTGGCTTAGCTTTCTTTGATCTTGTTTTCTTGGGGATGGCGGTGTCCTTGATGGGGGAGGAAGGAGTTTTTATTTTAAGGTCCTTCGAGAACCTTGTGTCATCAGTGTTTTGTTAAAAGCGCTAAACTTGGAGCATCATGCCCCTAGGCTGGCATTAGGGCCGGGTTGCCGGTATTGAACCTCTAGAGGACTTGGAGGAGCATTGTCTGTTCAAAAGGATGTTTAGAAAGCAGAAGCGAGAGACATGAAATGAAAGGTATCTATAAGAGTGTACCTCATCGTCGGAAGTGAATGAGGGCATTAAAACTTGGCATAGAGGATGGACTTGTGCTCTAAAAATGTGAGAATGCCATTCTTGCCACCAAAGAATGAATGAGGGATGGCAGCTTCAATTATCACCGGGGATTAGGTTCATATACCGGAAGCTTACATCCAAGATTGAAGACTTTGTTGGCCTCGTAATATTCAGCAATGACTCCTGGGTGCGATGATGCTTGAAAAATATGGCCTTGGGGGCAATTGACCAAGTCAAAAATTTGCACGGCAAACATGTTTGGGTTGTAAAATTCAAAAGTTGAACTTATCGGCCGGCCGTGATGAAATTCTGCTGGTAGAGCACGGGGCACGATGAAAGAATTAAAAATATCCCTGGAATCATCATCTATGCGGCCAGCTCATAGCTAAATCTACGAGGGGAGAGTTAAATTTTCATTCTCGCGTACGGAAACCAGTTACGTGGTTGAATCCCTTGTAGAAGATCTTAAAAAGGTGGCCAAGGTCTAGATCAATGACGATGGAAGATGCGGCTTCCCCATATGTCCGGGATTTATATTTGGGATCCTCACCTTCGGCATAGTTGATTGAAGGAAAATTCAGGTTATGGAGGTCAAGGCGAAACTATCGATGCATATACAGTTGCAGCCACATTTGGACAAGCCACCACGGGCCATTGACACGGGAGATTTCACCACGGCCCACGCATTTGAGCGGTGATCGATGCATCATGTGGTAAGCTTGCTCCTAAGAGATACTTGCCCAAAGGGATCAATTTTGCGGCTAGATCTTGACCATCACTATGTGATTCAAAGTGGGCTCATTGGATTTGCCACGAGAAAATGAATGCGCACTGACCACATGTTCATGAAAGCCGTATTCTTTATCGGATACGGTGCTAGTTGAGGCATTGAATATATTTGGTCCAACCTCCTCCTGGTTTGACTAACCTTTGTGTACTGGTGCCTTTAAACTTGAAAGGATATGTTGGCTTGGTAATGTTTAGTCCGGTCATCATGAAGATATCTGATAAGGTAATCGACATTGGGCCATGACCAAAAATGAATGCATTGATGGCATCGAGACCAAAAGTGAGAAGCGGCTATCGGAGGGAATCATTCCTTGGCATGTCGGCTAAAGAAAGCTCCAAGCGGTCTTGAATATCTTGTGATTCCCGAGAAATCACTATTCCTAGATTGCATCTGCGGTACCAATCACGCCATCCTGTGATTGAGGGGAAGAGGCCATGTTTTGAAGGTATTTGGCCATCTATTTGAGGAGCAATCCTAGACTTAAATGGGATCCTCAAAGTCTCTTTTTCAATAAATTCCCTCGGATTAGAGTCTCCCCGTGGGCCAAGATAAAATGATCCGGGATGAGCAAGATTGGAGATCAAAATCTCGTTCTTCATTTCCTTTAAAAGAGGTGGAGCGGATGAATCAAGAACACATCGAGAACTAATTCGGGAGAATTGCCGAATGGGTAAAAGTGAAGTAGGGTTACCTCTAGAAGCTCCTCTTGAGTTCCTGTTGCCATGATGGAGCTGGTTGAAGTCTCGTCGCCATTGACGACGGCCGCGAGCATAGATCTCAAGTGGCGAGGCTGCGGGCGTCGCGGTGCTAACCTAGGCGAAGGGCGGCGCGATCAATTTCGAAATAAAATCCTTTTATCTCGAAATTGAGGGGGCATGTGTTAACACGGAATTTGGTCGGGGATATGACGGGTGGGCCTACGACGCGGCGAGAGAGGGCGGTCGGCAAATGCATATGCGGTCGGCTAATTTCCGAATGTTCGGCAAACGATCAAGCGGTCGGCAACGGCTTCGTTTGAAAGTGAAAGAAGGAAAGAGGAAGGCGACCGAGAAAGGGGAGGAGTCATGATAGTCAAGGACTCCGATTATGGTTAGAGTTAGCATATTTGTATCTTTCCAATTTTGTTTAGACAGTTCGTAAATTCTTAGGACTCATGTTCTATCCAGGGTATAAATATAAACCCTCGACCATTGTAATAAGGGTTCACAACCAATTCAATACAACCGGCTACGTGCCACCCTTCGAGTCCTTTAGTCGTGTCGTCGAGTTCTTCGAGAGGGCCAATCGATCCGTCGACCTCCATAAGTCCCGGCAACCTTGCTATCATGTCTAGTATCGTGCGGCGGATTTAGATTATGGTGCAAGTAGTCTCATCCGTTTTGCTTAGTATCGTGCGGCGGATTTAAGCTTAATGATGGAAAGTTTTTGCTTGTGCCTTGTATCGTGCGGTGGATTAAGACATGAGTAAAGATAGTTATCGGCTCTCTTAGATTTGGCAAGATCTAATAGATTCATTAAGTTATCACGTGTTGCATGTTTTATTTAATGTTTATTTATTTGCAACACTCTTTTGCCCAATCTAGATTGATGCTCTTTTCGGCTTTTTGGTCATAATCTCATGTTTATTCGATATCAAGTAGATCAATTTCATATAGCCGAATTAGATCGATCTAGATTGTCACGTGTTGTGGGTTCATTCACGTTAGATGTAGATAAGCCTTGACGGGACCGGGTACCGTGCGCGGATGCGGGTCTTTGGGTTACTCTAGAGCTAGTCATCAGGTGGACTAGAGATCGGTTTAATCGATAGGTTCCTTTTACATGTTACTTGTTTGTTCCTTCTTCATGGACCCCGATTCAGCAATCTTGCCCGTACGGTTATGCTTATACATGTGGCGAGTATTTATAGATCTGTTAGGTAATTACGTGCTTTTAGCTCTTTCTTTGTTAGATTGTATCATGCGGTGGATTGATGCGCGTAGGGGTGGTGTAAATTCATAGCGAGTGGTATCATGCGGTGGATTAGCTTGCTTGGGTTTATGCTCGGCGGGTTTATGAAGGCTAGACGTGCGCGGAGACTAGTTGGAGTAGCCTATGCATGTGTTGTTTAGTAGATTTATATTTATAAGTTACTTATCCTTAATTATTAGTGCTTGATGATGCTTTAAACCTAAGATGTAGTTTGATATGCTTTGATGCTTTAATCTTGTTCAAACATGTCTTCGTTTACACGCATTCGGCGGTTCGGCTTTATTCATGTCGGTCATATCATATTAGCTTAGAATGAATTGCAAACTTGTTGTGAGATAGCTTCTATAGCTATGTGTCATCGTAAGTAACCGGGGCCGTAAAGATGGAAGTATGCCCGGTCTCACCCGGCACGTTCCGGTTATGATCTTACCGTTTATCCCTTGTCGACTTTCGGTCAAATCGGCGCACGCTTCGGATTCGGGCGCCGGGCACCGATTGAAGCTAAGCTTTCCCGGCTTGCTTGTGTGTGAGACACGGTGCGCCACATTTTGTGTCACGAGAGATCGGTAGGCACCCTCTAATAGATACTTAGGATCGTACCTAGTGATCCCGGCGTACCCCCGCCTTGTTCACTAGTGCGTCCCTGTCATCTTGACGAGCTAATCGCTTCGAGTGGGCGCAAAACTTATTTGTCGACATGATTTTTAAATGTTACGCATCTAAGTTATGCCTACGAAAACTATAAAAATGGCAAGATACTTATCACCCGCTTAAGTATGCCTAGCATGCTACGCATCAGTACGGCCTTAAGTTTTGTTTCGAGCACCCACCGTGCTCAGCACCACTTATATACAAGTTTTAAATAAAAAAGTTGGTTCGGAGCTCCTCGCGCGGCGTCGAGTTCGGGCGACCCCAAGCACGGACGGTGGCTGGATCTGCCCTTTGCCACCCTCGACGGACCACCGCCAACGCCGTGGACACCGCGTAAGTGCCGCCGTGCGACGGAGTCTGCAAGCGCGGCCCCGGCCTACGCGATCCGCCCGGCGTCGCATCGCCGGCGGGGTCCCGGGTGCACCTCCTTCGGGAAGACGGCGCGGAGAACCGGCTTGATGTGCTCGGTCATCCGGTCCACCTTCTTCGAAGGTAGGCGCATGTCCGCCTTGAGACATTGGCCCGGGTCGAGACGGCGATCCGCATCTACGGTAAATACAAACAAAGTGGTTAACATGCCTTTGTTCGATCCGAGTACATGGCGGAGACCAAATCATACAATTGATCTAAGTTCCACAACTTACCGATCCAGCTCCTTGATCTGGGTAGCGTCGGCCTTGGCCTGCTCTGGGCGGCTTCCAAGCTGCAGCGGAGCGGCTTTCTCCGCTCAAGGCCTCGGCCTTCTCCTCGGCCTAATGCGAGGAAGAAATCATCATATCTCTATGGCAATCAACCATGCTTCGTTTGGTTGCGAGGACACGGCCACATACCTTGTCGGCCCTCCTCCAGCTCGGCCACCTGTTCCTCCAGCGCAGAGCCGGGCAGCCTCCTTGTCAGCAAGCCGGGTCTCATAGACCTGCGCCTGTGCCAACATGTTGGCCTTCTCCTCTCGGAGGATCCTGCATTCTTCATCAATCGGCGCGAACCGTTGAATGGTCCGCGCACGCTGAGCATTGGTGCTCTGCAGGGTCTATTGAAAACAGGACAGTCAATACGTGCTCCGCACACCAATTTACCACAAGGGCAAGAACCACCATGCGGATGCGGGAGGTGGCGGCTCTAGGGCCTCCACGATGCCTTCCTCCATCACCACCTCGGCACCTCGTCATGTTGCCACTCCTTCCCCACCACACGGAGATCATGACTCGGTTCGAAGGGAAGGAGAAGGCGGGTGCTGATGCCGGTGGCGCCCTGTGGATCTCTTCCACGGGGGGATGGGGGCTGGGTTGAACCGGCCGCCGCGGGTTCTGCCCCGCGGCTGGCGGATCCGCCGTCGCTGCGGTTGGATTGAAGGGTGGCCGGTGCGGCTCCGGGCTCGCCACAGGCGGAGGCGACGGGCGGCTTCCGGCGTGGGACCTGTCCTCCGCCAACGGCTCCTCGGCCGAGGTGTCTCCACGTGCGGCGAGCGCGGTGGCATCGCCTCGCCTTCTTTGGGCCCCCGCGCCCCGGCGCCCCCCCGCCGCCGCCGACGGCGTGGCTGCGATCCGGTGGGCTTTGGGTGGGGCTGTACTCGGCCGACTACATAAAGACAATCGGCATGAACAACTTGCTGATTTTCACCGCACAAAATTATAGCTGTAGTACACGGCTACTTGCAATAAAAAAGCCGCCCTTGAACTTGGGCACGCCGCCGCTCCCTCGGCGCCCCGCTCCCGAACCTGTGGCCAGGCTTGGGGGCTGGCCCAGGCGGAACCTGCCTTCCCGCGAGGGCTTCGCTGACGCCGTCCTTGCGGCAGCCTCAGAGTCGAGTGAAGAGGGGCGGCGCGGCCGCCGGCCCGGAGCGGGGTTGGCCCGGTGTTCAGCGGCGGCCGCCGGCAGCTTGGTTAGAGCGACTTAGAGCCGCCCTCCCGTCCCGAGCCTTGGCGCAGCGCTTCCGCCGATGCTCGCGATGGTGATGGTGTCGTCGGAGTCCGACGACACCGGAACATCTGAGGCCGACCTCTTCACTGCGACCTCGGCGTTGGCCTCCTTGCCGAGTTCAATTTCACCGAGTGCCAAGGTTGGCCGGTTTCTCTTTCTCATGGGGGCTGCGCGACGGCTTCTTCATTGCCGCGCCGTTGCCCCCTGAGTGGTTGTTCCAACCATGATATCATCATCATCATCATCTTGGGTGAGGTCCTCGACCTCGCCACAGTCGGTAGTCCCCCTGCGGAGCGCGGCGACCACGAAGGGCATCGCCCTCGCGGTTCTCCAGGTACAGACAGACAAATAATGGTCGCTTCGACCCTACACAAAAGTGTTCAAGTGCTCGAAGCAACATATCGGTGGCGGCCATTATCACATTGCACGAGAAAGTACAACTTTTTGTTGCATTACAGGTGGAGGGTTCTTTGAGGCCCGGTAGAGCGGCTTGGTGGTCGGCGAGGTGTTCATATTGTACCTCTCGAACAAGGCCCGGCTTGACGGAGGTGGTGTATGCGGCGGCCTCGTCGGCTTTCTCGTGGTATCCGTCAGGTCCTTCACACCTTTGTACAACCACGGTGGGTTGGCCCTCCTTGCATGGTTGGACACGGTGGACCAGCCACATTCCAGCCACGGCGCCCGTTCACCTTCGATTGTCAATTAGCTCCGGCAGCTCCGCCACTTGGACATCCCCAACGGGTGGCCCTTCTCCCCACAGGATTGGCTTCGGGATTTGGTGGACATCGCACGGCACTTTTCTCCCAATGGTAACGTCTGGCTCATATAGGGCAAACACGTTTCCACTTCTTGAGGGGGCCGATGCGAATTTGCTACCCAACCAAGATGAGGCCATCCCATCCCGGAGCCCGGATGTAGCATCCCCGGCCACTTGGGATCCCCGGTCTCCACCCCCTTCTTCCGAAGCATGAAAAAGTGGCGGAACAAGTTGAAGTGGAGGGATGCCCAAGAACATTTTGCAGTACGCGATAAAGATGGACACTGATGAGGATGGAGTTGGGGTCTAGGTTGCATATGGAGATAGCCCACCATATGCAAAGATCAGGAGGAACCAATGCCTTGGTTGCCCCGACCACGGACAACAAAATCCTTGAAGATGACGAACTCCCACCTTCCCTCGGCTTCGGCTCGTCCTCGCCGTGGCTCCCTCCGTACCTCCATCTCCGCGGCGGGAAGGAATCCCTTTCCTGCCAATGCCACGAGTGACTCTGGGACGAAATGGATTGGGACCATTCCGGCCCCGGTTCGCCGATTCCGCCCCCTTCGCGCCCTTCTTGGTCGGCCGCTTCGCTCCCATCTCCGGCGGCGGCGGTTCGGTGCGACGGCCGCGAAGCCCTAGCGGGGTGGCTAGATCTAAGCACTCGACGGCAAGCGCAGTCATGCGAGGTGACCGGATCTGCGTCGGTAGCTCCTGGCGGTGCTGGTTACGTAGTAGTGGATGCGAGCGGCGAAATGGGCGGTCGCGGCGGCGGCGGTGGTTTCTTCTCTAGAGCGCGGCGCCGGAATGTGGAAAACTCAAGAAGCTTGTTTGAGCGCAAGTGCAATGAGTGCGGAACCGTCCAGCGGCGGTGCCCGCTATTTATAGTCTCGGATGACGTCGGTTGACTTCTAGGGTTGGACCCTCGACTCGTGTGGACCGCCCCATTTTTAAACCTAGTGGGCCGCGGTCCTATGGGCCGTACCTATCCACGTGCGGCGACGGATTTTTACTATTCCTGGTAAATTTTAAATCGGGCCCGGTTCCTTAACCAACGCACGTGGGCCTCATTTTTTATCACAGGGGCCCTTGATCGGTTCCCTTTAGCCCTTTACCATGCATGCCTATATCTTTGGTCTCGGGAATTTTCCTGCTGTTTCCTAAGCGAGAGGACGTAGGTATACGGTTTGGACTTTTCTTAAAAAGTTTAATGCAACATATACTATCTTCCATCGAACTTGGGGCTACGTGAGCCCCGCGTCACCTCGCGGTGACTTAGGGCCCTGTGTTCCTATATAGTTCTAGTTGATTTTTACTCTACCCCGGCTTCGTTGCGCATTGCCACGACTTTTTTGTCATGTGTCAACGTGGGCCCGATCTCGGGACAATTAAAAGAAAAAAATTCTTTTTTTTTTTGAGCACCATGCATCTTTCGACAAGATCAACGGCTTCCTTGACATAGCGGTGGTCGGACACGAGAGGCTAACGAGGAGCACCTGCTCGAGTGAACGTGGTTGGCACTATGTGTGGTCGATGCGCACGTGGTCGACACTACGGTGGTCGGCACTGTACGTGGTTGGCAATACTATGCGTGGTCAGTACTATGCGTGGTCGGCACTACGTGCTCGGCACATCATCGCCAGCAATGTGGTCTGCATCTACACTGCTCAGCACGGGTCAAGACGACGGACTTTCCTCAAGATACATAGTGCTCAGGGACTAGCTTGTGGGGGTATAAATCCGATATACCACCATAGGCGGTTCCGGGGCTGCTCGGCAAGGCGGCCCGGACGAGACAAAAGACCCGGCCCATTACCGACCGGTTTGGTGGGCCGGACTTCAAGAACTGGGACGTGGTGACCGACCCGAGGTGGATCGCGCACAAGGATACTTGTCCCGCAAGTAGACCTAGTCGGTTAGGTCGGATAGAGTCCTCCTAGGGCGCGACTTGATGTAACCAACCACCTCACGTGTACCCTTGGCTGCTCGGCTATATAAAGCGGCCAAGGACCCCCTAGAACGCGAGGCTATTCTCACGGCAACCTAACCTAGAGAGCTTAGCGGCTTCAATGTAACCCGGCACTTGATCATACAGCATAACACGAGAGCGGGACGTAGGGTATTACGCTTTCGGCGGCTGAACTGGGTAAACCTGTTGTCCTTGGTTTGTCTTGTTTCTCGAACGTCCAGGATCATAGAGTAACACGCCCTTACCCGAAACTCACCGCCGTGGGATACCCCGTGGTGGATGCCCGGATTATCCGTAATCGACATATAGCTCTCGGCACTAGGTCAAGCACGACCATATGCCATAGTTAAGGCATTTTGATGCCTCGGCCTCACCACCACAATGTTTGTCATCACCCCGAGCCCGAACGGCCCATAACCACATCTCAGTGACTCAGAACTTCCATACTTGCACACACGGCTAATGTTGCCCATGGCCGGATCACATTGCATCGGCTCGGACCTGCCGGGTCAGCTGCACTCGTACCCCATGGTTAAGCCATTTTGATGAATCTCACCTCTCCCCCATAGAGTTTTCCATCACCCGAGCTGAAGGGCCTTTAACCACGCTCACGGCTCCAAAACTGCCATATTTGCACACACGACCATCTTTGCCGCCCGGTGGGTCGGTTCAACGCGTCCTATGGCTCCCGGCGAGTCAAGCAAGCCCGTACGCCATGGTTAAGGCATTTTGACACCTCTAGCCTCTCTACCATAGCGTTTGCCGTCGCTCAAGATCTGAATGGCCCTTAACCTCGGCTCCATGGCTCGAAGCGCCATATTTGCACACACGACTTTGCTACACACGGCCGGTTCACCGTCCTACGGCTCCTCGCACCAAGTCAAGCACGCCCATGCGCCATGGTTAAGGCGTTTTGACACCTACGGCCTCTCCACCATAGTGTTTGTTACCGCCCAAGAACCCGAATGGCCCTTAACCATGGCTCGCGGCTCTAGAGCGCCATATTTGCACACACGACTATGCTCTTGCCACCGGCCGGTTCCTGCGTGTCCTCTGGCTCTCGGCACTAGGTCAAGCACGACCATATGCCATAGTTAAGGCATTTTGATGCCTCACGGCCTCACCACCACAATGTTTGTCATCACCCGAGAGCCCGAACGGCCCTTAACCACATACGCATGACTCCGAACTTCCATATTTGCACACACGACTGTCTTGCCCCGCACGGTCGGATCTGTGCATCCTATGGCTCGGCACCGGGTCAAGCATGCCCGTCGCCATGGTTAAGCCATTTTGATGCCTCTCACCTCTCCACCATAGAGGTTTCCATCACCAAGAGCACGAAGGGCCCTTAACCATGGCTCCATGGTCCAAAACTGCCATATTTGCACACACAACCATGTTGCCACGGTCGGTTCCAACGCATCCTATGGCTCCGGCCGAGTCAAGCATGCCCGTACACTATGGTTAAGGCATTTTGACATCTCACGGCCTCTCTACCATAGCGTTTGCCATAGCTCGAGAACACGAACGGCCCTTAACCTCGGCTCCACAGCTCCCGGAAGCGCCATATTTGCACACACGACTTTCTTTGCCACACGGGTGGTTCTGGCGCGTCCCTACGGCTCCACGGCACCAAGTCAAGCACGCCCATGCACCATGGTTAAGGCGTTTGACACCTCGGCCTCTCCCGGCCACAGCGTTTGTTGCCGCCGAGAACCCGGATGACCCTTAACCACATGGCTCCACAGCTCTAGAACTACCATATTTTCACACCGACTATGCTACCGCACGCCCGGTTCTTGCGTGTCCTACGGCTCTCGGCACTAGGTCAAGCACGACCGTATGCCATGGTTAAGGCATTTTGATGCCTCCCCAGCCTCACCACCACAATGTTTGTCATCATCAGAGAGCCCGGCCCTTAACATGACTCCACGA
>JAENPR010003009.1:0-19848 GCA_018135685.1 Themeda triandra
TTGAGAGTGTGAACACAGATTCCGAATTTATTTTCTTTAATAACATAATAGAGTTCCAGCCTTAACCATCTGAGAATGATACACACTTGATTGTCAAGATAGAAACCAAGCCACAAGTCACACACTCTCATATCAAGAGACATAAAAAGGCAACACACAATTCAACTCAATTAGGAGCGGGGCTATCAACAAAAAGAACTAATCTTCAATATAATTCCTGATTCCTGAAGCTCCATTCAAACTTTGCAAAGACGGTCATAATCACAGTTTTCCAACTTCTACAACCTATCTTGAACGGTGGTCGTCCTCCTTATGCAGCATGCACCTTTGTTAAATACCATATTATTTTTACTAGTGATTTGCGCGCGCCCATGCGCGCGAGCGATGGCCGCAGTTCTGTCTGGAAGTTAAATGAACATTGATAATGGATGAAATTGAATAACATTGATAAAAGGATGAATATGATAGGTTGATACAAACTGAATATATCAAGAGGTATCTGTTCCCACTATTTTTGTTTCCACTATCCAGCTTACAGCTAGGCCAACAATATGGCACCACACGGCACACGCAAGAAATATAAGGCGTCCAAATATTACTTACAACTTACATGAGAGTCCAACACCGTGACAATAGATGTCCAAACTGTACATAATTTTACAAAGATAAGTCTGGGACAGAACACCAAGGAAGCATAGTCTTTGAGACGGCGTAATACAACATGCTGTTCATAGAAACAGTCACAGTAGCACATGATCATATATATAGGTCTCAAGTGGCATCAGCTTCTGAGGTTCCTCTGATCTTTACACCACTAGTAAAGTTTCTAGCTTCGATCCGATTGAAAGCTGCGAGCTAGGGAGTAATCTGTTTAGATCACCAAAATAAAGATCAACGCCTGTTATGTCAGTGCAAGCATGGTCTAAGAACTATGTGATTGCAATCTCATCCAATGGATTTGCATGATGGAGACCTCACTACTACTGATCATCCAGAAAGAGAGGACTAAATGGCAAAAGAAAAGTATGTCATTGCTTTTTTCCCCAAATATATTTCTCACAATAGAAGCTAATGTGGAAGCACATAAAAAAGGCAGAGCAGCAGGGCTCAATGCGCATTTGTGTATCCTCACTAATGCTCTAAAAACGCTCTAAATTGATTCAAATTTCAGAACAGTCATAACCCAAAACATCATAGATTCGTAATGACTGGACCAAATGTTGGTGAACACTAATCATAAATTTAGAGCGGATGGTGTAACTTTTTTTTTGGCGCCAGTGTGAACCTTTTGGCCTGAGAGGCTTGCAGCTCTAAAGAAGGCAATGTACTGCTTAATGCGATATATCACATCTCTTAGCAGAAACAAAGAAGCCAATGCAATAAACTGTTTTAGGTCTTGACACTACATGAGCAATACTCCAATTTTTTTTCCTTCATGCTAACCACAGACCATCAACCCAGAGTATTAATGTTTCTCTAAAGTCAGAATTAGAAGTTGAAAGAAGGAAATGACATTTACCTTATGTATTTGTGTCTTCCTGGGCTGCACCCATGTGAAAGGAGTGTATTTTTCTCACTGTCTGCGACTCAGAAATTAAGCCATTATTCATAAGTATACCTACAGAAGCTCAGAATAAAAATAATTTGGCATGAAAATAGACAAATCCTGATGACCAATTTAGAATAATTAGGCAGCTGAACTTGGTTGCATATTATAAATCCATACAAAAACAAATGTAATTAACCAATTTAGATCTTAACATTCCTACCTTCTTCATCTGGTACAGAATGTTTACTCTCCTGTGGAAACAAAGGATATAAAACTGTTCTATAATCCACACGAGCGTCCTACCTTCCATCTAGAAGCTGGTCAAGCAAACTGCCTTTTGTTTATCCTAAAGATGGAGCAATCGTGCTAACCTGATGCAAGATTATGGGCTTGTTGCAAAACCCCAACAACGGCTTCGACACGCTGAGTGACAGCGACCATAGGCGGATGTCAAAGCCTTTAGTAACAATGGGGCCTTCATAGCTGCAGCGGTCCTCCCAACTCAGCCCGCACCCTGTGCAAAAAATGCAGCAAACCATTGGAACCATTCAGCTCTTAGCAACCGATTAAAAAGCAAGCAATTCAGGTATGCCAAGCTTTGAACGCAAGGGGCCTCCAGAATAATGGTATCACAGATGGAATGAAGGGAAAAAAAAAAAACCAATGCCATATTTAAGCCCCTGAATGTGTATAGACCATCTATTTGCTTCTTAGCAATGTAAAATTTTTAATTCTAAGCTTGGAGCCGACACCATCACGACATTCACTTAGTCGCACAGAAGTAAATAAAGTTCAGTTTTTAGTCAGACTTCAGTGTTCCACCAATCTATAGAAGGGTAAATAGTCGATGTTAAACTTACCATGTCACTTTCTTCTTCCTCAAACATGTAAGTAGTGTACTTTCTTTATTCTGTCACCCTGTTAGTAATTATTAGACAAACAGAACTGTCCACATTAGTGGGATAGAGTATAGCAATAAGATAAAAAAGAAATACCTGCAAAATCTATGGATAACTGCCCAAAGCCTCTGCAGACCTAGCCTTTTCAAAGAAGACGTCTTAAGATAATAGGAAAGCTTTTAGACAGCACTATATTAAAATGACTGGCCATCTAAAGGGAGTACACACTATTTTTTCCACATTTAGATTATCTGCAGATCTAAAGCCAATGTTTTTTTTCCATTTTAACCAGTTAATTATCTAAGAAATTCATAGCAGCAAAAAACAAAAATTTCTGATAATGGAGGAAGGGGGAAAATGGTTCAGATGAAGGCAAAATTGGCTGTCGGACACCGTAAATATGTGGTTTTTGCTACTAGACACTAACAAAACTTGTCTTTGCCGGTGACCATTACAAAAACATGTACGTTTGCTGGAAGACACTCTAGCGTATATAATAACATATCCACGCTAAACAAGTGATGAAACACAAAAATCTGGACAGGAATACCCTAGGAGAAAATGGTAGGAATTGATTGGAAATTGGAATCCACACAAGATCGGCGTGCTCCTGGGGGAAATCTCTCTCAACAATCATGGCCCCTACTGCTCCGCTCACTAAAATCGAGTGGCACGCACCTGCTGCTCCGCTCACCGCTGTAGGATTCCATCAGGAATCGAGCACCTCCGAGGAAGGGCACCTGTGCGCCGCCGCCAGCACTGCCGGGTGCGCGGCGTCGCTGCAGCCGCCGCTGCCGGGTGCGGGCGTCGCTGCCTGCGCGCCGCAAAGGTGCGTCGCTGCGAGCGCGCCGTTGCCGTGCGTGTGCCGCAAAGGTGCGTCGCGTCGCCGTCAGCTCCCTGTTTCTTCCTTGCGACTTTGCGAGAGAACCGAAGAACATCCGTCCTTCCGTTCTTTGGCGAGAGGATAAAAGGCCAAGGGCACATAGGTCATTTCGCGCGGTCCTTCTTTAAAGTCAAATATAATATTAAGATTAGTGTCTTACAGCAAATTAGGAACGTTGAAGGATGTCTTTTGGCCAATACATGTTTTTTTAGTGGCTTGTAGCAAATGTCACCTTTTAACGGTGTCTTGAAGCAAATTCTCCCTCAGATGAAAGACATGGATATACCAAATAGACTGGAGTACAATCTTCTATATACGAATCCTGCACCAAAAGCGGGCCGATGGATCGGGCCACGTCGCCCGCTAAGCTTCGAGCCATCGGACCGAGCCATCTCGCGACATCAACCGTCCGATGCGGCTCATAGCGGGTCCGTCGCCCATTAAACGGTGAAACCGGGCACCCGTGAACATTCGCGAACTCGCTCGTGGCGACAGCCTCATCACCTCCTCTGTCTCCGGCCTCCGGGCCGCCGTCGCGCGCAGCCCTTTTGCCGCACCGACGGCACCACTCTCCTTACACCGCCCCTCAGTCGGCGGATCCCTCCTCCACTCCTCCCTAGACCCTATCTTTCCGCTCTCCTCTGTCGCGTCCTCCTGCTGCCCAGATTTCGCCCTCGTCCTTCTCCCAAATCTCACGCTCGCGGCCTATACTCACATGCCGTGCGCGGAGCAGGGCGGCCCTGGCGAGAAGCGGTTGGAGGCTTGGAGCCGTGGCGGCCTCGCTCAGGGACGATCGATCGCAGACTCGAATAATGGTAGTTGACAAAAGCTATCAAGGTCGCCGCCGCGTGGCCAAGCAGTAATTCAAGGCTCAAGCACAGCGCACATAAGGCGCGAGGTGGTTGGCAGCGGCGCAGCGCAAGCAGCTATTGGCGCTTGGCTGATGCACGAAGCGTCTAGCAGCTTGCTGATGGGCAGAGCAAAACCGTTGATCCTTTGCAACGAGCTTGCCCCAGGCTATGGCTCTGCCCCCAAAGCCTAAGGCTTCCCAATGTGCGCGACTGGACGACCACTCCGGAAGCAGCAAGCTCCATGGTGGAACTCTCCAGCTCCAGGTCCGTTCCATGCTACCTCTATTCTCTCTCCAGTGCCTACCTTTGCCTCCCAGCCGTTCGATGAAATGCTTCATCGTGCCTGTTTCATATTTTTGTTGAAAAAAAAAATAATCGTAATGCTTTCCTGGCCATTGGGGTTGCAAGTGAAAACACTAGATCATTGACATAGGCTAACTACGCATCAGGAAGCCGTTGTGTTGGAGCATGAGCTCATTGCTATGCAAGAGTTGACTTAATTGTGGCTCTCGCTGAATGTCATAGGAAAAGAGGGCAATAGCGAACCTAACGAAAGGCTCAGGAAGATCAAATGCAAGCTTGATATCTCTAGGTGTTGTTACTGTCAAATGTTACTCAAACTGAGTACCAAATATCTGATGAAAGTGTGAATTCCACTTAACAGACTATCCTAAACTATTATTATGATTAATATGTCAACTTAACTTTGTTTGTATGTTGCTTTACAAAGTTTCTCTCTTTGATTGAGCATTTTTGACTTAGATCTGGTGGAAAAGTGTACGTACTTAGATACGGTGTGATCTGCTAAACAAAGGGAGCATACCACTTCAAAGATGTAAATAGCGCTCAAGAACTAGCTCTTAGCCAACTGGTGCTTATTTTCAATTTCTAAGAATTTCTCCTGTAAAGAGAGTTTTGCTGTTTCCATATGACAGTACCTACATATATAATATCATGCCGATTCATTCAGATTCAGTTTTTTTTAATGTAATTCCGATTTAGTATTAAAGGGCATATGACAAATTCACAATTGGTATTCATCTTCTGTGCTCCTAGCCTTTTCTCCCAAGGTACATCCATATTTAAAACTGTTTCCATGTCAGATATCACTTTCATGATAATTTGTGAAGAACCATATGCTATTCACCATCCTTTTGTATTTCCTATTAAAGCTTTTAAATTGCTTCATTGAGTAAGTATTTTTCAATTAATTTTGTCGGTTTCTAATATTATAAATCTTTTCACATAAATGCATAGGCTGCATTCGGACTTGTATCACACAATTCATGAAATAGTCTTATATACAAGTCTGACAGCAGCAACTTAGAATTTACTTATTCTGCAGATCAACCAAAGCACCATCTTTGCTAGAGACCCTGCACTTTTTATCTGGTATTGCATTCTTTCAGTATTTTAGAGCTATGACTCATTTTCCACTTTCTTTTTTAAAGAAATGTATTTGTATATGTAGGGGCAGAGCTTAGCGTAGGCCAAGCTAAACAGTGTACTGTTCACTTGTGTTTAATCTTCAATTACATACACGCCCCCTCCCCCTCCTCCTCCTCCAAACCCCCCCCCCAAATAAGCATATGCCTTTTGGGACTGTCCTTGTATTCAGTAAGCCCAGACTATATGATAAGTAGTCACCTATTTATATTTAGATCACTGATCGAAGTAAGAAAATTGTTCTTTTCTTATGATAATATTTATACACAAAATAAGGACCATCTATATAATACAACGGGCACGTCCACTGCCCATTAGCGGCAACGCCGCGATGTTTTCTAGTACAACTCTATTCATGCACAATTCGTTGGGTACCCAACAGGCCAACATAGTACTTGTGAAGCTCATAAGTCAGTGTATTGTTGGGCAGTCACAGAAACGGCACCTAATAGAGCACCGAACCTATTTTGAAGTCTGCCACTTGCATCTGCGTGTAGAATCTGCATTCCAACAGAAATAAGCTTTACGTTTAGTAAGAAGTAAGAACAATACGAACAACTAACTGTACATAAAACAGACTGCAGAAAAGTTGATGTTTGGAGGTAGAAGGAAGGGTGGCAGCGCTGCACCTGGAGGATGGCCGAGGAGGGAACGATCCAGCTCCTATCTGCGGTCACCGCCGAACCCTAGCGAGCGGCACCTGAATGGACGCCACCAGGGGGATCTGCTTGAGATCTCGTCCACCCCTAGGGCCCACCCCGTCATAGCACCACCGTACAAGGGAGAGCACTCGCCCAACACCGCCACGCCGTCTCCCCGTGGGGGGCCGCTCTTGCTGAGGCCACGACGCAGGACGCTGCTCGGTGCTCGCTCGCCCTGCACCACCGCGTCACCATGCCGGGGGTGCGCACGCCTGGCGCCACCGCGCCCCCTGCACGCTTGCCCCAACTCCGTGGGACGCCACCAGGCCAGATCCGTTGGCCGAATGAACAGACCTGGCCATGGAGGCCTTGGATCCGGTCATGGAGGCCGCGGATCGACCCAGGAAAAGTAGCCGGCAAGCACAGACCGACGGTTGACCCCAGCACCGGCGAGTGGAGTAGAGGATGAGCAAGTGAGAGAGAGGTCGCCTTCACCTGGCCGGAATCCTCGACGGCCACCCGTGCCTAAGCCGCCGTGTGGAGTCCTCAACGGCCACCCGTGCCTGAGCCCGCCGTGTGGGCTTGCTTGCGCCGGGGTGCCCGCGGCCTCCGCGCCTGAACCCGCCCGCGCTGGCGGCCTCCGCACCGGGCACCGGGGGGTGCGCTCGCCGGACGCGCCGTGCCCGCACCTGCGTCCAGCGGCGGGCCTGCCCTAGCCGGTGCGGTGCGGCGGCGGCGTGGACGCCCTCGCCCTGTGCGTCACGAGAGAGAGAGAGAGGGAGAGACCGAGAGAGGAGAGGAGTGGGAACCGGATAGAGAGGCGGAGGCAGATATTTTTTACTCATCCAATCAGAGATCGACAACAACTCAGTGTACCGTATAGATGACAAAGAGATATTGGCCATCGTCCGATACTGATCTGGCGCAGTAAAAAATTTTGCTACCGTGGCCACCCTCAGGCCGCGTTTTGGCTTCCCGTTCTAGTATCTTTAGATTCAACCATATGGTCCAACAAAGTATAGCGGCTCCTAACAAGATTTGGTTTCTAAGCTTCAGATTTGATCCCAATAGCCAAGAACCAAACAAATTAGCAACGCCAGTCAAAGGTTGAATTTCAAAAGTGATATCCATATAGTATTCCAAACAAAGCTCGCAAAATGACAGTCAAAGAATAATTGTTGAATGGTTTCAATAGAACTTCAGACAAAACACTTGACACTTCCTTGCCAATTCCTTTTTGCCATGTTATCTTTACTGAGAGTGACACCCTTAAGCAAGTACCATGGGAACATCTTAGTTTTCAGAGGTACCCATAATTTCCATATTAGACTTTTAGCATGAATAACTCCTTGCCGATTTAGAGTTCTATAGACGGTGAACATGCCATTCTTGTTGAGCTTCCACTAGAAAATATCTTTTCCATTTGTGAGGTCAGCTGGAACATTTGCCACCGTTTTGTTTTTCGTCCTCACAATTTTTTTATATAAATTAGGGAGTACCTCTCTGAAACTTTTGTCTCTAACCAAATGTCTTCTGAGAATCTAATTTGCTCCTAACTTTGCACCTAAGAAAACCTCCTTTGCCATCATAAGGCCATCCCAGAAATGAGGATATCCTCTGTTCTATGTTGCTTGCATTAGGGATTAACTAAACAAATATTTCCTTCTTAGAAGATTTTTCCATACCACATCCTCATTAACCAAGTTAAACAACCACTTTCTCATGAGACATCTATTTTGAATTTCTAGTTTATGAATTCCTAATCCTCCAAAATGTTTCGACGTATAGAGAAGCCAGACGGTATTTCTTTTCTGCTCATCACATTGCACTACAAGAAATGTGTCATTATTTGACGTTTATGGCATGATATCTGGTCAAAATGTCACTAAATTAGTGAGTTCATGTCGTTTGTTTTGGAGTGTCAGTTTTTTGAAAACCGACACTAGTTAATTTGTGTGGTGCAAGTTTAGGCTACAGATGGTGAGCTAATAAGGTTGGCACAAGGGATTATACTGGTTCGGGCGGAATGTTTCTACGTCCAGTCGTGGTGCTGGTGTGCTACACGCTCTTGTATTAGGTTTGCAAAGGGGAGGTTACAAACAAAGGGCAAGAGAGAGCAAGAAGGAGCTCAAGTCTTTGAGTGTTGGTATTCGTGACAGAGAGTGTCCGTAGAAGATGGCTACGCTGGTGAACTATGTCAATTCAACTGATCCTGCCAGGAGAGTCCCAAGGCTTCCCTTTATAGTTCAACAAGGGAGCCTTGGGGTACAAAGTGAAAGGCTAAGGTGAAAGAGATGGAGCTTCCGTGGTGGCGATGCTTCCTCCTCATTCGGTGCATCCTTAACTTGAGCGCCACTATTCACAAAAAAAATTAACTTGAGTGCCACGGCCGGAGGGCCTTCCCTCACATCGTCGTGTCGTGCCTCCCGTCGGCGGTGGCAGTGCGTCGTGTGCCCGGTCGTAGCACGCCATCCCGCCCTGTCGCATGGCGTGGCTTGCGACGCCCTCCATGGTCTTTTGGTTGGGCGTTGTATCAGACATGAATGTGTGGTGCTGCCCCCAATGATACTGTAGCTGGCATGGCACACTCCTTGAACAATTTCTAGGGAGGTCCAAGCCTGTCGACCACGGTAGGACTCGTGGTACGGGCCATATTCTAAAGGGGGGCCAGAAGGGTTGTTTGGGATGGTCGGGGCCCATGGCTCTGCCTTTCCCGACCCCCATCTTACTTGTGACATGAACTTTAGCAGTGCGTCATCCCTTGGGGTCGGGCGAATCGGAGTTTCTCCGTCCTCGGGCGCGATTGGTCGCGCCCCTGGCCCTCGGGCTTCTAGGTCACCTGCCCCTCAGAGGTCGGGCGCGACGGGGCTCGTCCCTTCCATGTTGGCCAAGAATTCTGCCTAGGCTCATTGTAGGTGGATCGCAGATCGATCCTACCCACGTAGGCTCGTACTTGGGCTTGGGCTATGCCCACCAGTGGGCTGCCACCGAATAATCTTGGTCATTTTTCATGGGTATTGCTATATTTGATCCTGACATGCAGGCATGAAAAACTTATGACAAAAACAAGTTTATGTCACAAAAAATATCGCAAAGCTTGTGGTAGGTCTTTGTGCCTGATAATATCACATGACAAAAATATAACACCATTGGAAACTAAAATTTTCCTATGTGCCTGATATTATTTTATTCAGTTTGTTACATGAAAACTCACATGGAAATACCAATTAACAATTGGTATAATCGATAGAGAAATGAATATAACCCTGTTGGTTTCAGTGTAACACAGGAATAATGTATTTTTTATAGATTAACCTGGAACATGTCACTACTCGAAACTGATATTTCCCTGTCGGTTTGGCTTCACTAACAGGAAAATAATAAGTACATCATCGGTAAGGTGTTTATAGAAAATTAGACTACCGACATAAAAAGGACATTTTCCATATGTGAGTGGTCCACAAACATGATTTTTTCCTGTTATAGAAAAATTTCAACAAAAAATTAATCTCACAAGTTCTCACGTTGGCCAGGCTGTAACCCGAAGAAGCACATAACCCATCTGGTGAGAAACTATGCTACGATCAACTTTGATGTTTTCTTTGACCATCTCTTTGTGTTTGGTACCCACATATGCTCGCCTAAGAGGTTTGTATCGCGGTGGTGGTGCCTCCACCTTGAGCTTCAATAGTGGCGAGCCCAGGATGACAGTCACAAGAAGAAGAAGAAGAAAAAAGTGGATTGGAAAAAAAAACCGGTGGTTGCTCTCCTTCATTTAAGGGAGTAAGGTGAGATTTTGAGGAATTATGAAAATAATAGTTGGAAAAAAGGGTTTGTAAAGGAGAGCTCACCTTTTCTACCATGCCCTTTATCACTGGACATAGGGAGAGGGGATTTTTTTAATATGATGTAGTTGTTCTAACATGTAAAGGGAAATCCTTAGAGGCTAGGCTTTTATACCCCCTAACACCAGAGGTGGACCATGGCCCTATATAGATTTTTTTAGTGTCACAAGGGTCCAGTGGGATGCTATTCACCAAGGTTCAAATCCTGATTTTCTCAGGATTTACCGGCATTATGCATTAATAAGTGGTAAGCGACATTTTCATCGACAATGATGCGCCAGTGGTGACTTCGGAAATCTCTAGATCTGTCAGCTCGCTCAGTCCTTCAGAGGTGCTCATAGGGGTGAGTGTGCGTGCGTGTTGCAGATGTCTGTGTTGTACTGTGTGATTTAAAAAAAAACAAGCTCCTAAATCGGTCCACACGATCATAAAAGTTTCTGATTCAAATCGTACCAAACAGTGGAACACCAGCAACTGAGCTACCTAGTTTAGCGAGCCTACAAAAATGCTCAGCAATAATGCCAACATTGTAGTTAGGACTTAAGATAATCTAGGAGAAGGACGTAAGCACACACTGCTCGATCTCCGTTTAGGCATTGTATATATACTACCACTTTTCCTTTATGTCTGCCCACTTGTTCTTCGCAATCGAAAGATTCCCTGGATGCAATGCAGCAATAAGGCACGATCTAGGTTTGGTAGTTTGATTCCGTCTCTACCAATATTTTCTCTGATTTATATTGCCACTGGCCAAGTACGTGCTGCAGGCGCACTAAACTAGTGACACATTAAAAATCTTGAGCCATGTCATCAACTACACATCATACACAAGTATCTAGAATTTAATTTTTACACAGCATCCAATTGTTTATGGCCTATGGACGATCACGGGACATCAAGGTGGACCAACACAACTACGGAGATTCTAACCACCGCGCCGGTTCTAAAATGGCCTAACTTCTCCCGAGTTAGTACTATATATATATAGCCATGTCATCAACTACACATCATACACCAGTATCTAGAATTTAATTTTTACACAGCGTCCAATTGTTCACGGGACATCAAGGTGGACCAACACAACTACGGAGATTCTAACCACCGCGCCGGTTCTAAAATGGCCTAACTTCTCCCGAGTTTTATATATATATATATATATATATATATATATATATATATATATATATATATATATATATATATATATATATATATATATATATATATATATATATATATAATATTATTTTCTACTCCTAGGAAGTAGCTACTCCCAGGTTTATATCTCAAGATCTAGGGTATGTATGACAAAAAAAGTATATGGACGCGAAGTATATGATCATACTAGAAAAATCTATGGTAGTATATGTGTCAAGTATGCAAGCATACGTAGAGTATGTGGTCATACTTATTTTATATAGTACAGTAAGTAGCATTTTCGTAATATATTAAAAAGTATGGGTTCCCTTGAAATTTTTTCGCATAAGAAGATTTAGAGTATCTTAGTATTAGTATATAGACATACTCTATGTGATAAACAAGTATTAACACATACCTAAGGTGAGTTTTTAGAGATTGGAGTAACTACTCCCGGGAGTATAGAAAATGCATATATATATATATATATAGGGAAATTATTTTCTACTCGTAGGAAGTAGCTACTCCCATGTTTATATCTCAAGAACTAGGGTATGTATGACAAAAAAAGTATATGGACGCGAAGTATATGATCATACTAGAAAAATATATGGTAGTATATGTGTCAAGTATGCAAGCATACGTAGAGTATGTGGTCATACTTATTTTATATAGTACAGTAAGTAGCATTTTCGTAATATATTAAAAAGTATGGGTTCCCTTGAAATTTTTTCGCATAAGAAGATTTAGAGTATCTTAGTATTAGTATATAGACATACTCTATGTGATAAACAAGTATTAACACATACCTAAGGTGAGTTTTTAGAGATTGGAGTAACTACTCCCGGGAGTATAGAAAATGCACCCTATATATATATATATATATATATATATATATATATATATATATATATATATATATATATATATATATATATATATATATATATATATATATATACATACATATATATATATAATCTTACAGTACGTACTAAGTCTAAAATGGCGTCGACCCCGATTGGAGTAACTACTCCCGGGAGTATAGAAAATGCACTATATATATATATATATATATAATCAATCTTACAGTACGTACTAAGTCTAAAATGGCGTCGACCCCGTAGGAATAAGATATGTGGGTTCGTATCAATGCAGCTGACCAAGACTTCATTGTTCTCGTGTGGTTGCGAAGCATGCATCTGGGGTTGGGGTGCGTGTCGGCAGCAATCCATGTGGGGATAATTAAGCAGGTCGCGGCTGTCGATCGATAAATTATGAAAAAGAAAATTGACTATATTATCACGATGGAACGTTGTAATATGGAAATAAGTTTATCTCTCGAAAGTATTCTTCCAGCTGCATCAAAGGAAAATTACAAGTTGTCTCTTCTTAAATGCTAGACGATTCCCTTTTATTCCTTGGAGATCCAAACAGGAAAGCTAATCTTTAGCCCTTCATACATCGGGCTAGAAGTGCTAACACGTCACCTTACTCTCTTTCTCTCTCCTCTCCTTTTTACCTTTTAGTGACCTCATGTATCCAAACAGTTCAAGGGGCTAAACTTTAACCACTTCATTTAAGGGCTAATCTTTAGCCCTGGGCTAAACTTTTGCCAATGCATCCACTATCATTGTATGTTTAAAGATGTGACAAACACATGATGAGGTTGTAACAATGAAGGTGTGATATGTGAAAGATCTATGCTCGCGACAAGATGAGATTTAAGGTCAAGTAAGGAACAAGAGAGAATGCAAGCGATCGATCAAAATGATGTGTTGATGATCTAATATGGAATGACTATTAAAGAATGTCTTTAGAGTTTAAAAGTACAGCTGAAAATTAAGATTTTCCTATGGTATTTTAAAAAAAAGGTTACTCTTATGAAAGATAATTAACTTAGCGAAGAGGACACTACGCCACGATTGAATTACCGCAGCGTGGCCAAATGCGGCCCCGTGACGGGAGCCTCAGGTGCCCGCTGCGGTAATTCGGCGGCCGGCTACAGCCGGCTGGCCACCCAGGCACCCGCTGCGGTTAATGCACGGGCCCAATGCGAGCCGCTGCGGTAAATCATCCATTTACCGTAGCGGGCCATGAATGCCCATGCCGCTGCGGTTAAACGATTTCCGGCGGGCATCCTAACAAGTCCACTGCGGTAAATGCCCTATTTACCGCAGCGGGCCTGTTACGTTGCCCGCTGCGGTAAATGCTCCCAGACTATTACATGAAATTTAAAATTTAAATCGTTCAAAATTTACCAAATGCAAAAATGGTCAATGTATCAAATATTTATCTTGATGAGTGGAGCAAACTTGCTATTCATTACTTTTTGAGTTGAGGCCATCTAGGGTTTCAAAAACTTGGTCAAACAATGTGTTTTTTGAAATTTGAAATTTGAATCATTCAAACTTTACCAAATGCAAAAATAGTCAATGTATCAAATGTTCATCTTGATGAGTGGAGTAAACTTGCTACTCATTACTTTTTGAGTTGAGGCCATCTAGGGTTTCAAAAACTTGGTCAAGCGATGTGTTTTTTGAAATTTCAAATTTGAATCATTCAAAATTTACCAAATGAAAAGTTGACCATTACATGAAATGTTCATCTTGATGAGTTTGACAAACTGAGTATTTAAAATTTTTCATTTTGAAACCATCTAGAACTTCAAAAAGTTGGTCAAACTTGGGCCAAAAAAAAGTACTTGGTCAACCTTTATCAAACGAGACACTAAATGGCCTCAGATGAAAAAATTTTGAATATCAAGTTTGTTAAACTCATCAAGATGAACATTTGTTACATAAGACATTTTTGCATTTGAGCAAGTGATATTAAACACGTGCTACAAAACCATAAAACCTACATAGAGTTTCATCAAACCTTAAGAGACATATATAAATTTAGAACCACACTTTGTTGAAAAATGGTCAAATGCAAAAAAGTCTTTTGTAACAAATATTCATCCTGTTGAGCTTAACAATTTTACTTTTGAAAATTTTTTCATCGAGCTCATTTAGTGCTTCAAAAACAAAGAAAACAAACATTTTTCATTTTTTTAAAAAAATTAATTATCGCAGCGGGCTCGTTAAGATGCCCGCTGCGGTAAATCGGCCCATCCCCAACTCCACGTCACCGATCCGTGCCTCCCACCCGCCCACCAATCACCACCTCGCCTCCACCCTCCCACGGATCGTGTGTTTTCTCCCATCGTCACCTAGCTTCCTCTCTTTCCTCTCTCCCACTCTCCCCAGTGCCACATCTCTCCCACTCTCCCACAGCGCCACTCTTCCACAGCGGCGGCGCGCGGCGCGCAAGGCCGCGACGGCGGCGCACGCGAGCCCCTCCACCAGCTCCGGCACGGGGCGCGCGCGGCCCTCTCCCTGCACGCGAGGCGGCCTGGTGGCGGCGGTGGCCTACCTCTACCCGTTCCTCGACGGCGCGCACCATGGCCACTTCCTCCTCGCGCAGTTCCCCTTCTTCGGTGCGCTGCTGCGCCCACTGGCCCCCGCGCCGCGGCTCTTCCACTCGTAGCCGCTCACACCCTTCCTCCTCTTCCTCACGCTCTACTTCGCCGTCGTGAACAACCAGCATGAGGCAGCGCGAGGCAGCACGAGGCGAGAGGTCCGCGACGGCGCCAGGCACTCGGCGTGAGGGCAGCGGCGGTGCTCGACGCCCGGGCAGCGGCGGCGCTCGACGCGAGGAAGGTACGTCCGTCGGTCTCACTTCCTCCCTCCCTCTCAAATTCGGCTAGATCCATTCTCACTTCCTTCCTCCTTCCCTCTCAGATCCAGCGACAGTGGTGTAGCAGGGAGGCAGCGGTGGGATCCGCGGCGACAAGGGTCGCTCCTCACCGATACGCATGGGAGGCGAGGCCGGAGACGACTATGGCTCAGCGGCGTCGGTGTTGTGCAGCAGCAGGCGGCGCCCCTCCCCCACGCGACGGCGGCGGCTCGAACGCTGCGGCGCTGCAAACCCTAGTTGGGCTCGTCGGGCCTGGATGGGCTCGGCGGGCCTATCTAGGGTTTTCTCCTTTTTTTGTTTTTTAAATCATTTACTGCAGCGGGCATCATAACAGGCCCGCTGCGGTAAATGAGATTAACCGCAGCGGGCCTGTTATGATGCCTGCTGCGGTTAATCGCTAGACCGCAGCAGGCACCAGCGCGCACTGCGGTGCCCCACGATTTACCGTGGCGTCGCACCGCTGGCGGGCGCTGTTGCCCACCACGGAAAAGCGAAATCGACCGCTGCGGAAGTTCATTCCAGACGTAGTGGGAAGTGACAAGGATGTCAGATGTTGTCTCTGTAGTTCAAAACTATACAACATTTGTTCTTCTAGTCACTTTGCTAACTAGGTTTTCAACCACCTACTATCTTTGCTAATTTGTTTGGTTCTTGGCTACCATTGATTACATGGTGATTAAATAATTATCTAATGGGTTATAATAATAATAATTGTCGGGTGTGATAGTAAGCTGACAGTCAAACCAAATAACTACCGAGTGTGGTATTGATTTGGTAATGATATCACAAGTACCACTGCTGGTCACTAATCAGCCTGGCAGTGACACTAATAATGTCACTGCCGGTTTATATATGAGTCAACCTAACAGTAACACTAATAACATATATGCGAGTTCAAGCTTTAACTCGGCAGTGATAACCATGATGATATCACTCCTAGTTTGATCCTTCCCTGACAGTGGTTGGTTATCTCCGGTGTCGGATCCGAAATCTGTATTGATATGCCATCTCCATCATTGCCAATTATCCCCTGCTGAAGCAATTCTGACAGTAATGGAGGATTCCAACATGATAGTTAGTAATTGCCTATTTTGGCTTAGTGCGAGATGTGATTTCACAAATTTTGGTATTAACTGCACATAACTGGAGTTTTAATTAACAGTTTTAATGCCATCACATTTCCCACAAATTCGATATATAAATACTACATCATCATAACTAAGAAACATGCACATATACATACTTAACATGTAGAGATGAAGTCATTACAAACAAATATTTCAATCCTACAGACTAAGTGGAGCACAACCATAACTACTGGCCGGCCACCAAGTACCATGATATAGTCGTATAGCAAACATCGCCTATTGTGTATTCAAGCACACAATTTAAGTATACCAACGCATGGATCAGTGTACTATCTTTCGCCACATAAGTGCAAGCACAAGGTCTACCAAAGATTGAACATGTTTGAGGCACTGCAAATAGGCCAGGACATAAATAAAAATGTGGACGATTATGCAACTAATCTATGCGAAGTGACCCTTGAACCTGTCTAGTACCAGCGGTACCTGAGTCGTTCTATGACTTGAGTTAGCTAGAATGGCATGGAAGCTACACACAAGGTATGTCGAATCATGATACCGAACCTGCAAATGTTGTCAACAAAAAGAATATGAGAACAATGAGTGTAGAAATTGTGTATATATACACATATTTGCACATTGTGAGCATCACTTTAACAATAATCTGACCATAACAGATCTATTTGGTTTTGCTGCAATCTACTTATTACTAATTACTAATTGCTACCACATCTAGATTGGCGTAATGTAAAGTTTGTAGCCGAATGAATAAGAACTTAGAAATTATGTATCCATTAGCCACAAACACTCCTTCGTACATGCTTAAAAAGTTTAGACAACGCCATATCGATATATCTGTTTAATTTAAAAGTTCAGACAACGTCAGAGAACATTGACTTAAAACAAACCAAAATTGCCTATAATTTAAAATTGAGAGGGTGCAACATATAACATACTTTATTTCATACTGGGAAAAACAATAAATCCAATTGTTGGTCCCTGGCGCTATCCTTTCTCGCTACAGCTTCTCGCTGGACGGGGCTGACGTCATGTACCATGGAACTACAAATCAATCAATGAATGAATATAATCCCCACCCCACCCCAACTCCTCTCTCTCTCTCTCTCTGGCCGGGCAACTATCACTTGTACCCTGCGTTCATCTGCAGACCTTCAACAGGTTAGTTTTTTTTTTCTTCGACCCAAGGCAAACCCCATTTCCATTTAGCAATCGGAAATACAACAATCTTGGGAAAGAAAGCGCACCAGAGGAAAGAACCCAGAAGAAAACAAACTCCATGAACAGACTGCCAGCACCAAGAAAGCTAACAGACTTCTTACACAGCTGAGCCCAACCTAAGCATCTACTTACAAAGAAAATGAATTAAGCCCTTCCAACACCAACCCTTCTCGTCGCCATTCATGCATTGCATCCATCTTCATGCTCTTCATTCATCAGTTGGTTAGCCCTCTCATCATTTCGCTGCAATTGGATGCCAGAATCTCTTTAGCCACCCGCAGCAAGTTTTTGCAGGTTAGTTGATCTATCATATAGATAGTTCTTGCTTAGTAATTCCTGTGCTAAACACACCTTGTGTTTAAAAGTTATAATAATAATTACTTCGTCTTTTAATTTTTGAGGTAATCTGCTACTTAGATGTGCTTTTTGTTCACTGCTTTATAAAACCAGATTTGCTTGGCTCATTCTGGTTTCCTTGTTCCTGCTTGAGTTTGCATGGCCAGTTAGTTGGAAGTATATTTGAGGGACAACAGCAAACTCTTATAACAAACTATATATTCCGCATCTCTGGCTATTCAGTGCGGGACATGTGTTGATTTTTTCCGATTCTTCAATCTCAACAGGTACTATATATCTAGTGTCTCCCGTTTGTACCCTTTCACTTTCACTTCAAGGTAAAGGGTTGAGATTCTCTGGTCCAATATAGTGCCACGGCTTTATCAGAAATAATGAAATATAGTACGGTAGTACAATTAGTTGAAGATAGTGCAACGCCAGAAATTTATTTGTCCGGCAGTATGGAGCTGGGTGGGGACTGTGCAAGGAGTGGGAGGAAGTATTTGTATGGCTGCGGTCAGCTACCAGGGTGTAACTGATTTCCCTCCTTAATATGAAAACTGCGCCCAGTTCTTCTTAGTTAGTTTAATTTGTTATATAATTTATTTACTGCTTTCTGCTGATATATCTAAACAGTAAATACTGCTTTTTGTCAGCATGAATGCACCAAAACCAAAACTAAATTAAGAAGAAACATTTATAGTATTTTTCAGTTGGTGAAAGTCAAATTTTGTAGATTTATCAAAACTACATATAACCACAATTTTGTTGGGGTAAAGTTTCTTACAGACATGTGTTAATTATCTTCTATGTATCAAAGGATTTGTTACTGGGACCTGAAGCTAGGCCCACATGGAGAATGAGTTACGGCATACAAGTCTGACGCCGATGGATTTTACATTCAAGCTGTTAGAAGTAATTACAGATAATTTCTCTGAGGAGCACAAAGTTGGCATGGGTGGGTACGGAGAAGTTTACAAGGTATCATTATTGCTTTGGTTTCTATAGTTTGAGTGATATAATCACTAACATCATCAACAAGAATCAGTGTCGTTCTATATATACTATTAACAATAGCAATCAATAGGGAGTGCTTCCGAACGGAGGAGTCATTGCTGTGAAGAAGCTATATAATCAGATAATTGTAGACGATGCACAGTTTGAGAAAGAATTCAATAACCTTATGATGGTCCAGCATCATAACATCATACGGTTAGTTGGATACTGCTATGAACTACGGCGCAAATCTATTGAGTTAAAAGGCAAATACCATTTTGCTGAAATAGCAGACAGAGCACTCTGCTTTGAGTATTTGCAGCATGGAAGCCTTGAAAAGCATATTTCCGGTATGGTGTGCTGCTCATCCACTAAGTTTCTACATATTATATGTGCATGTATGTGATGAGGCTTCAAGGGTCTCAGCAACATTATTTTCTTTACCTTCAGATGAATCATGTGGACTTGACTGGCATACCCGCTACAAAATAATAAAGGGCATTTGCGGGTTTGAATTACCTTCACAATGGATCCAAAGATAACCATATGTACCATTTAGACTTGAAACCTGAAAATATTTTGCTGGATGATAACATGATGCCCAAAATTGCGGATTTTGGTTTGTCACGGCTGTTTGGTGGAACACAAACCCATATCACAACAAACTTTCAAGGAACACGGTCAGTTTGCTACACCATTAGAAATCAAGCTATCTTATATTCGTTTATAAAAACTTATAATTCTGCTTCATATTGTAGTGGGTACATTCCTCCAGAATATATTGACAAACGCGAGATCTCAAAGAAGTATGATGTTTTCAGTTTGGGTGTCATCATAATAGAAATAATGGCAGGATCTGAGGGCCGCTCTAAAAGTACTGAAATGTCTTCCGAACAGTTTGTTGAGCTGGTAATAAAAAGATTTTCTGTTTCACCATGTGAACTATAGTCATTATTTTATTACATTGCTTGTATGCCACATTATGCATTCATGAGCCAATTTGGAAGGTACATGAAAACTGGAAGAACAGGTGGCAAGCGACGCCGAGGCATACACCAGAGGAAGCAGATAGCCTAGAAATTAAGACATGCATCAGAATGGCGATAAGATGTGTAGAGCCAGATAAAGTGAAAAGGCCCACTATAATGGAGATTATCGAGAAGCTTAATGAGATAGAAACTTTGAAAATGTCACTTGTAG
>JAENPR010002282.1:0-64104 GCA_018135685.1 Themeda triandra
AAGATAAAAATTTTCGTTTTAGAAGTTTCTCCATCCGAGGTCATTTAGGACCGTCTCTTAACACCGACATGCCTATTTGCCCGGTGGGGCCCACAAGATGGCTTCAAATGAAAAAGTTGATAACTACAAAGTTTCATAAATTTCGAAGATAAAAATTTTCGTTTTAGAAGTTTCTCCATCCTAGAGGTCATTTAGGGCCGCTCTCGGAACACCGACATGTCTATTTGCCCGGTGGGGCCCACAAGATGGCTTCAAATGAAAAAGTTGATAACTACAAAGTTTCATAACTTTCAAAGATAAAAATTTTCGTTTTTACAAGTTTCTCCATCCGAGGTCATTTAGGACCCGTCTCAGACTCAAACACCGTGTCTATTTGCACAGTGGGGCCCACAAGATGGTTTCAAATGAAAAAGTTGATAACTACAAAGTTTCATTACTTTCGAAGATAAAAAATTTTTGTTTTAGAAGTTTCTCCATCCGAGGTCATTTAGGGCCGTCTCTAGAACACCGACATGCCTATTTGCCTCTGGTGGGGCCCACAAGATGGCTTCAAATAAAAAAGTTGATAACTACAAAGTTTCATAACTTTCGAAGATAAAAAATTTTCATTTTAGAAGTTTCTCCATCCGAGGTCATTTTGGGCTATTTGCCAGTGGGGCCCACAAGATGGTTTCAAATGAAAAACTTGATAACTACAAAGTTTCATAACTTTCGAAGATAAAAATTTTTGAGAAGTTTCTCCATCCGAGGTCATTTAGGTCATCGGGAACACCGACAGTCTATTTGAGTGGGGCCCACAAGATGGTTTCAAATGAAAAAGTTGATAACTACAAAGTTTTCATAACTTTCGAAGATAAAAAATTTTCGTTTTAGAAGTCTCCATCCGAGGTCATTTGTTTCTAGAACACCGACATGCCTATTTGCCGGTGGGGCCCACAAGATGGCTTTAAATAAAAAAGTTGATAACTACAAAGTTTCATAACTTTCGAAGATAAAAATTTTTGTTTTAGAAGTTTCTCCATCCGAGGTCATTTAGGGCCATTTGTCTCTAGAATACCGACATGCCTATTTGCCCTGGGGCCCACAAGATGGCTTCAAATAAAAAAGTTGATAACTACAAAGTTTCATAACTTTCAAAGATAAAAAATTTTCGTTTTAGAAGTTTCTCCATCCGGGGTCATTTAGGACCCGTCAGACGAAACACCGGGCATGTCTATTTGCCTGGCGGGGCCCACAAGATGGTTTCAAATGAAAAAGTTGATAACTACAAAGTTTCATAACTTTCGAAGATAAAAAATTTTGTTTTAGAAGTTTCTCCATCCGGTCATTTTAGGACCTGTCAGATCTCGAAACACCGACATGTCTATTTGCCCGCGGGGCACACAAGATGGTTTCAAATGAAAAAGTTGATACCTACAAAGTTTCATAACTTTGAAGATAAAAAATTTTCGTTTTAGAAATTTCTCCATCCGAGGTCATTTAGGACCCGTCTCTAGAACACCGACATGCGTTTTTATTTGCCCGGGGCCCACAAGATGGTTTCAAATAAAAAAGTTGATAACTACAAAGTTTCATAACTTTCTAAGATAAAAAATTTTCGTTTGAGAAGTTTCTCCATCCGGGTCATTTAGGACCCGTCGGGGTCGTATCCGGAACACCGACAGTCTATTTGCCCAGTGGGGGCCCACAAGATGGTTTCAAATGAAAAAGATAACTACAAAGTTTCATAACCTTCGAAGATAAAAAATTTTCATTTTAGAAGTTTCTCCATCCGAGGACATTTAGGTCATTGTCTAGAACACCGACATGCCTATTTGCCGTGGGCCCACAAGATGGCTTCAAATAAAAAAGTTGATAACTACAAAGTTTCATGACTTTCGAAGATAAAAATTTTCGTTTTAGAAGTTTCTCCATCCGGGTCATTTAGGACCTGTCGTATCTGGAACACCGACAGTCTATTTGCCAGTGGGGCCCATAAGATGGTTTCAAATGAAAAAGTTGATAACTACAAAGTTTCATAACTTTCGAAGATAAAAAATTTTCGTTTTAGAAGTTTCTCCATCCGAGGTCATTTAGGGCTGTCTCTAGAACACCGACATGCCTATTTGCCGGTGGGGCCCACAAGATGGCTTCAAATAAAAAAGTTGATAACTACAAAGTTTCATAACTTTTGAAGATAAAAAATTTTCGTTTTAGAAGTTTCTCCATCGGGGTCATTTAGGACCCGTCTCGTATCCGAAACACCGACGGGTCTATTTGCACTGTTGGGGCCCACAATATGGTTTCAAATGAAAAAGTTGATAGCTACAAAGTTTCATATCTTTCGAAGATAAAAAATTTTCGTTTTAGAAGTTTCTCCATCCGAGGTCATTTAGGACCGTGCGTATGCGGAACACCGACGGTCTATTTGCACAGTGGGGCCCACAAGATGGTTTCAAATGAAAAAGTTGATAGCTACAAAGTTTCATAACTTTCGAAGATAAGAAATTTTCGTTTTAGAAGTTTCTCCATCCGAGGTCATTTAGGGCCGTCTCAGAACACCGACATGCCTATTTGCACGGTGGGGCCCACAAGATGGCTTCAAATTAAAAAGTTGATAACTACAAAGTTTCATAAATTTCGAAGATAAAAAATTTTCGTTATAGAAGTTTCTCCATCCGGGGTCATTTAGGACTGTCGTATCCGGAACACCGATGGGTCTATTTACCCGATGGGGCCCACAAGATGGCTTCAAATGAAAAAGTTGATAACTACAAAGTTTCATAACTTTCGAAGATAAGAAATTTTCGTTTTAGAAGTTTCTCCATCCGGGGGTCATTTAGGACCTGTATCAGACGAAACACCGACATGTCTATTTGCACAGTGGGGCCCACAAGATGGTTTCAAATGAAAAAGTTGATAACTACAAAGTTTCATAACTTTCGAAGATAAAAATTTTCGTTTTAGAAGTTTCTCCATCCAGGGTCATTTAAGACACATGCGTATGCGAAACACCGACGAGTCTATTTGCGCAGTGGGGCACACAAGATGGTTTCAAATGAAAAAGTTGATACCTACAAAGTTTCATAACTTTCGAAGATAAAAAATTTTCGTTTTAGAAATTTCTCCATCCGAGGTCATTTAGGGCCGTCTCTAGAACACCGACATGCCTATTTGCCGGTGGGGCCCACAAGATGGCTTCAAATAAAAAAGTTGATAACTACAAAGTTTCATAACTTTCGAAGATAAAAATTTTCGTTTGACAAGTTTCTCCATAGGGGTCATTTAGGACCGTGCGTAGACGGAACACCCGACGGGTCTATTTGCCAGTGGGGCCCACAAGATGGTTTCAAATGAAAAAGTTGATAACTACAAAGTTTCATAACCTTCGAAGATAAAAAATTTTCATTTTAGAAGTTTCTCCATCCGAGGATATTTAGGGCTGTCTCTAGAACACCGACATGCCTATTTGCCGGTGGGGCCCACAAGATGGCTTCAAATAAAAAAGTTGATAACTACAAAGTTTCATGACTTTCGAAGATAAAAAAATTTTGTTTTAGAAGTTTCTCCATCCGGGGGTCATTTAGGACCTGTTTGTATGCGGAACACCGACAGTCTATTTGCCACAGTGGGGCCCATAAGATGGTTTCAAATGAAAAAGTTGATAACTACAAAGTTTCATAACTTTCGAAGATAAAAAATTTTGTTTTAGAAGTTTCTCCATCCGAGGTCATTTAGGCCGTCTCTAGAACACCGACATGCCTATTTGCCGGGTGGGGCCCACAAGATGGCTTCAAATAAAAAAGTTGATAACTACAAAGTTTCATAACTTTTGAAGATAAAAAATTTTCGTTTTAGAAGTTTCTCCATCCGGGGTCATTTAGGACTGTCAGACCAACGAAATACCGACGGGTCTATTTGCCTGTTGGGGCCCACAATATGGTTTCAAATGAAAAAGTTGATAGCTACAAAGTTTCATATCTTTCGAAGATAAAAAATTTTCGTTTTAGAAGTTTCTCCATCAGAGGTCATTTAGGACTGTCATCATTATCTGGAACACCGACGGGTCTATTTGCACAGTGGGGCCCACAAGATGGTTTCAAATGAAAAAGTTGATAGCTACAAAGTTTCATAACTTTCGAAGATAAGAAATTTTCGTTTTAGAAGTTTCTCCATCGAGGTCATTTAGGGCCGTCTCTAGAACACCGACATGCCTATTTGCACGGTGGGGCCCACAAGATGGCTTCAAATTAAAAAGTTGATAACTACAAAGTTTCATAAATTTCGAAGATAAAAAATTTTCGTTTTAGAAGTTTCTCCATCAGGTCATTTAGGACATGTCGTATGACGGAACACCCGACGGGTCTATTTACCATGTGGGGCCCACAAGATGGCTTCAAATGAAAAAGTTGATAACTACAAAGTTTCATAACTTTCGAAGATAAGAAATTTTCGTTTTAGAAGTTTCACCATCCGGGTCATTTAGGACTGTGCGTATCTGGAACACCGACAGGTCTATTTGCCAGGTGGGGCCCACAAGATGGTTTCAAGTCAAAAAAGTTGATAACTACAAAGTTTCATAACTTTCGAAGATAAGAAATTTTCATTTTAGAAGTTTCTCCATCCGAGGTCATTTAGGGTCGTGTCTAGAACACCGACATGCCTATTTGCCTGGTGGGGCCCACAAGATGGCTTCAAATAAAAAAACTTGATAACTACAAAGTTTCATAACTTTCGAAGATAAAAAATTTTCGACTTAGAAGTTTCTCCATCCAGGGTCATTTAGGACACATGCGTATCGGAACACCGACGGGTCTATTTGCACAGTGGGGCCCACAAGATGGTTTCAAATGAAAAAGTTGATAACTACAAAGTTTCATAACTTTCAAAGATAACAAATTTTCGTTTTAGAAGTTTCTCCATCGGGGTCATTTAGGACTGTGCGTATGCGGAACACCGACGGGTCTATTTGCACGGTGGGGCCCACAAGATGGTTTCAAATGAAAAAGTTGATAACTACAAAGTTTCATAACTTTCAAAGATAACAAATTTTCGTCTTAGAAGTTTCTCCATCCGGGGTCATTTAGAACACATGCGTATGCGGAACACCGACGGGTCTATTTGCACAGTGGGGCCCACAAAATGGTTTCAAATGAAAAAGTTGATAACTACAAAGTTTCATAACTTTCGAAGTTAAAAAATTTTTGTTTTAGAAGTTTCTCCATCCGAGGTCATTTAGGGCCGTCTACGGAACACCGACATGCCTATTTGCTGGTGGGGCCCACAAGATGGCTTCAAATAAAAAAGTTGATAACTACAAAGTTTCATAAATTTCGAAGATAAAAAATTTTCGTTTTAAAAGTTTCTCCATCACGGGGAAGTTTAGGACATGTTTGTATCTAGAACACCGACGGGTCTATTTGCCAGTGGGGCCCACAAGATGGTTTCAAGTCAAAAAAGTTGATAACTACAAAGTTTCATAACTTTCGAAGATAAGAAATTTTCATTTTAGAAGTTTCTCCATCCGAGGTCATTTAGGGTCGTGTCTAGAACACCGACATGCCTATTTGCACAGTGGGGCCCACAAGATGGCTTCAAATAAAAAACTTGATAACTACAAAGTTTCATAACTTTCGAAGATAAAAAATTTTCGACTTAGAAGTTTCTCCATCCGGGTCATTTAGGACTGTTTGTATCAGATCGGAACACCGGGTCTATTTGCACAGTGGGGCCCACAAGATGGTTTCAAATGAAAAAGTTGATAACTACAAAGTTTCATAACTTTCAAAGATAACAAATTTTCGTTTTAGAAGTTTCTCCATAGGGGTCATTTAGGACTGTGTCGTATGCGGAACACCGACGCAGGTCTATTTGCACAGTGGGGCCCACAAGATGGTTTCAAATGAAAAAGTTGATAACTACAAAGTTTCATAACTTTCAAAGATAACAAATTTTCGTCTTAGAAGTTTCTCCATCCAGGGGTCATTTAGAACCTGTACGTATGTACGGAACACCGACGGGTCTATTTGCCCAGTGGGGCCCACAAAATGGTTTCAAATGAAAAAGTTGATAACTACAAAGTTTCATAACTTTCGAAGTTAAAAAATTTTTGTTTTAGAAGTTTCTCCATCCGAGTCATTTAGGACCTGTCTGTATCTGAAACACCGACAGGTCTATTTGCCAGGTGGGGCCCATAGGATGGTTTCAAATGAAAAAGTTGATAACTACAAAGTTTCATAACCTTCGAAGATAAAAAATTTTCGTTTTAGAAGTTTCTCCATCCGAGGTTATTTAGGGTCATTTGTCTCAGAACACCGACAGGCCTATTTGCCCGGTGGGGCCCACAAGATGGATTCAAATAAAAAAGTTGATAACTACAAAGTTTCATAACTTTCGAAGATAAAAAATTTTCGTTTTAGAAGTTTCTCCATCCGAGGTCATTTAGGACCCGTGCGTATCTGGAACACCGACGGGTCTATTTGCACAGTGGGGCCCACAAGATGGTTTCAAATGAAAAAGTTGATAACTACAAAGTTTCATAACTTTCGAAGATAAAAAATTTTCGTTTTAGAAGTTTCTCCATCCGAGGTCATTTAGGATTGTCTCTAGAACACCGACATGCCTATTTGCCCGGTGGGGCCCACAAGATGGCTTCAAATAAAAAAGTTGATAACTACAAAGTTTCATAACTTTCGAAGATAAAAAATTTTCGTTTTAGAAGTTTCTCCATCCGGGGTCATTTAGGACCTGTCTGTATCTGGAACACCGACAGGTCTATTTGTCTGGTGGGGCCCACAATATGGTTTCAAATGAAAAAGTTGATAACTACAAAGTTTCAAAACCTTCGAAGATAAAAAATTTTCGTTTTAGAAGTTTCTCCATCCGAGGTCATTTAGGGCTGTCTCTAGAATACCGACATGCCTATTTGCCCGGTGGGGCCCACAAGATGGCTTCAAATAAAAAAGTTGATAACTATAAAATTTCATAACTTTCGAAGATAAAAAATTTTTGTTTTAGATGTTTCTCCATCCGGGTCATTTAGGACTGTCACGTATCCGAAACACCGATGGTCTATTTGCACAGTGGGGCCCACAAGATGGTTTCAAATGAAAAAGTTGATAACTACAAAGTTTCATAACTTTCGAAGATAAAAAATTTTCGTTTTAAAAGTTTCTCCATCCGAGGTCATTTAGGGCCGTCTCTAGAACACCGACATGCCTATTTGCCAAGTGGGGCCCACAAGATAGCTTCAAATGAAAAAGTTCATAGCTACAAAGTTTCATAACTTTCGAAGATAAAAAATTTTCGTTTTACAAGTTTCTCCATCCAAGGTCATTTAGGACCTATCTGTATCTGGAACACCGACATGTCTATTTGCCAGGTGGGGCCCACAAGATGGTTTCAAATGAAAAAGTTGATAACTACAAAGTTTCGTAACTTTCGAAGATAAGAAATTTTCGTTTTAGAAGTTTCTCCATCCGAGGTCATTTAGAAATTTGTCTCTAGAATACCGACATGCCTATTTGCCGGTGGGGCCCACAAGATGGCTTCAAATAAAAAAGTTGATAACTACAAAGTTTCATAACTTTCGAAGATAAAAAATTTTCGTTTTAGAAGTTTCTCCATCGGGTCATTTAGGACCCGTCTCGTATCGAAACACCGACGGTCTATTTGCCTGGTGGGGCCCACAAGATGGTTTCAAATGAAAAAGTTGATAACTACAAAGTTTCATAACTTTCGAAGATAAAAAATTTTCGTTTTAGAAGTTTCTCCATCCGAGGTCATTTAGGGCTGTCTCTAGAACACCGACATGCCTATTTGCCCGGTGGGGCCCACAAGATGGCTTCAAATAAAAAAGTTGACAACTACAAAGTTTCATAACTTTCGAAGATAAAAAATTTTCGTTTTAGAAGTTTCTCCATCCGGGGTCATTTAGGACCTGTCTGTATCTGGAACACTGACAGGTCTATTTGCCAGGTGGGGCCCATAGGATGGTTTCAAATGAAAAAGTTGATAACTACAAAGTTTCATAACCTTCGAAGATAAAAAATTTTCGTTTTAGAAGTTTCTCCATCCGAGGTTATTTAGGGCTGTCTCTAGAATACCGACATGCCTATTTGCCCAGTGGGGCCCACAAGATGGATTCAAATAAAAAAGTTGATAACTACAAAGTTTCATAACTTTCGAAGATAAAAAAATTTTCGTTTTAGAAGTTTCTCCATCCGGGGTCATTTAGGACCGTTTGTATACGAAACACCGACGGGTCTATTTGCACGGTGGGGCCCACAAGATGGTTTCAAATGAAAAAGTTGATAACTACAAAGTTTCATAACTTTCGAAGATAAAAAATTTTCGTTTTAGAAGTTTCTCCATCCGAGGTCATTTAGGACCGTCTCTAGAACACCGACATGCCTATTTGCCCGGTGGGGCCCACAAGATGGCTTCAAATGAAAAAGTTCATAACTACAAAATTTCATAACTTTCAAAGATAAAAAATTTTTTGTTTTACAAGTTTCTCCATCCATTTAGGATCAGCTGGAACACCGGTCATTTAGGAGTTTGCATAACGTATGAAGATAAAAAATTTTCGAAGAACAGAACACCGACAGTCTATTTGCACAGTGGGGCCCACAAGATGGTTTCAAATGAAAAAGTTGATAACTACAAAGTTTCATAACTTTCGAAGATAAGAAATTTTCGTTTTAGAAGTTTCTCCATCCGAGGTCATTTAGGGCCGTCTCTAGAACACCGACATGCCTATTTGCCTGGTGGGGCCCACAAGATGGCTTCAAATAAAAAATTTGATAACTACAAAGTTTCATAACTTTCGAAGATAAAAAATTTTCGTTTTAGAAGTTTCTCCATCCGGGGTCATTTAGGACCTGTCTGTATCTGGAACACCGACAGGTCTATTTGCCTGGTGGGGCCCACGAGATGGTTTCAAATAAAAAATTGATAACTACAAAGTTTCATAACTTTCAAAGATAAAAAATTTTCGTTTTAGAAGTTTCTCCATCCGAGGTCATTTTGGACCGTCTGTAGAACACCGACATGCCTATTTGCCCAGTGGGGCCCACAAGATGGCTTCAAATGAAAAAGTTCATAACTACAAAGTTTCATAACTTTCGAAGATAAAAAAAATTTCGTTTTACAAGTTTCTCCATCCGAGGTCATTTAGGACATGTCTGTATCTGGAACACCGACAGTCTATTCGCCAGGTGGGGCCCATAGGATGGTTTCAAATGAAAAAGTTGATAAGTACAAAGTTTCATAACTTTCGAAGATAAGAAATTTTCGTTTTAGAAGTTTCTCCATCCGGGGTCATTTAGGACTTTGTCGTATCCGAACACCGACGGGTCTATTTGCACAGTGGGGCCCACAAGATGGTTTCAAATAAAAAAGTTGATAACTACAAAGTTTCAAAATTTTCGAAGATAAAAAATTTTCGTTTTAGAAGTTTCTCCATCCGGGGTCATTTAGGACCTGTCTCGTATCCGGAACACCGACGGGTCTATTTGCACAGTGGGTCCCACAAGATGGTTTCAAATGAAAAAGTTGATAACTACAAAGTTTCATAACTTTCGAAGATAAGAAATTTTCGTTTTAGAAGTTTCTCCATCCGAGGTAATTTAGGGCCGTCTCTAGAACACCGACATGCCTATTTGCCGGTGGGGCCCACAAGATGGATTCAAATAAAAAATTTGATAACTACAAAGTTTCATAACTTTCGAAGATAAAAATTTTCGTTTTAGAAGTTTCTCCATCCGGGGTCATTTAGGACGGAACACCGACGGGTCTATTTGCTTTGGTGGGGCCCACAAGATGGTTTAAAATGAAAAAGTTGATAACTACAAAGTTTCATAACTTTCGAAGATAAACACCGAGTTTCTCCATCCGATGTCATTTATTTGCACCGACATGCTATTTGCCTGGTGGGGCCCACAAGATGGTTTCAAATGAAAAAGTTGATAACTACAAAGTTTCATAACTTTCGAAGATAAAAAATTTTCGTTTTAGAAGTTTTAGAAGTTTCTCCATCCGAGGTCATTTAGGGCCAAAGATGGTCTCTGAAAAAGTTGAACACCGACATGCCTATTTGCCCCTGGGGCCCACAAGATGGCTTCAAATAAAAAAGTTGATAACTACAAAGTTTCATAACTTTTGAAGATAAAAAATTTTCGTTTTAGAAGTTTCTCCATCCGGGGTCATTTAGGACCTGTCTGTATCTGAAACACCGACAGGTCTATTTGCCTGTTGGGGCCCACAATATGGTTTCAAATGAAAAAGTTGATAGCTACAAAGTTTCATATCTTTCGAAGATAAAAAATTTTCGTTTTAGAAGTTTCTCCATCCGAGGTCATTTAGGACCTGTCTGTATCTGGAACACCGACAGGTCTATTTGCACAGTGGGGCCCACAAGATGGTTTCAAATGAAAAAGTTGATAGCTACAAAGTTTCATAACTTTCGAAGATAAGAAATTTTCGTTTTAGAAGTTTCTCCATCCGAGGTCATTTAGGGCCGTCTCTAGAAACCGACATGCCTATTTGCCGGTGGGGCCCACAAGATGGCTTCAAATTAAAAAGTTGATAACTACAAAGTTTCATAAATTTCGAAGATAAAAAATTTTCGTTTTAGAAGTTTCTCCATCCGGGGTCATTTAGGACCTGTCTGTATCTGGAACACCGACAGGTCTATTTGCCTGGTGGGGCCCATAAGATGGTTTCAAATGAAAAAGTTGATAACTACAAAGTTTCATAACTTTCGAAGATAAAAAATTTTCGTTTTAGAAGTTTCTCCATCCGAGGTCATTTAGGGCCGTCTCTAGAACACCGACATGCCTATTTGCCCGGTGGGGCCCACAAGATGGCTTCAAATAAAAAAGTTGATAACTACAAAGTTTCATAACTTTTGAAGATAAAAAATTTTCGTTTTAGAAGTTTCTCCATAGGGGTCATTTAGGACCGTCTCAGATCGAAACACCGACGGGTCTATTTGCCTGTTGGGGCCCACAATATGGTTTCAAATGAAAAAGTTGATAGCTACAAAGTTTCATAACTTTCGAAGATAAAAAATTTTCGTTTTAGAAGTTTCTCCATCCGAGGTCATTTAGGACCGTCGTAGACGGAACACCGACAGTCTATTTGCCAGGTGGGGCCCACAAGATGGTTTCAAATGAAAAAGTTGATAACTACAAAGTTTCATAACTTTCGAAGATAAGAAATTTTCGTTTTAGAAGTTTCTCCATCCGAGGTCATTTAGGGCCGTCTCTAGAACACCGACATGCCTATTTGCCTGGTGGGGCCCACAAGATGGCTTCAAATTAAAAAGTTGATAACTACAAAGTTTCATAAATTTCGAAGATAAAAAATTTTCGTTTTAGAAGTTTCTCCATCCGGGGTAATTTAGGAGCTGTCTGTATCTGGAACATCGACAAGTCTATTCGCCAGGTGGGGCCCACAAGATGGTTTCAAATCAAAAAAGTTGATAACTACAAAGTTTCATAACTTTCGAAGATAAGAAATTTTTGTTTTAGAAGTTTCTCCATCCGAGGTCATTTAGGGCCGTCTCTAGAACACCGACATGCCTATTTGCCTGGTGGGGCCCACAAGATGGCTTCAAATAAAAAAGTTGATAACTACAAAGTTTCATAACTTTCGAAGATAAAAAATTTTCGTTTTAGAAGTTTCTCCATCCGAGGTCATTTAGGACCTGTCTGTATCTGAAACACCGACAGGGCTATTTGCCTGGTGGGGCCCACAAGATGGTTTCAAATGAAAAACTTGATAACTACAAAGTTTCATAACTTTCGAAGATAAAAATTTTTGTTTTAGAAGTTTCTCCATCCCGGACATTAAGGACCCGTCTCGTACGGAACACCGACAGTCTATTTGCCACAGTGGGGCCCACAAGATGGTTTCAAATGAAAAAGTTGATAACTACAAAGTTTTATAACTTTCGAAGTTAAAAATTTTTTGTTTTAGAAGTTTCTCCATCCGAGGTCATTTAGGGCCGTCTCTAGAACACCGACATGCCTATTTGCCGGTGGGGCCCACAAGATGGCTTCAAATAAAAAGTTGATAACTACAAAGTTTCATAACTTTCGAAGATAAAAAATTTTCGTCTTAGAAGTTTCTCCATCCGGGTCATTTAGGACCACGTAGACGGAACACCGACGGGTCTATTTGCACGGGTGGGGCCCACAAGATGGTTTCAAATGAAAAGTTGATAACTACAAAGTTTCATAACTTTCGAAGATAAAAAATTTTCGTTTTAGAAGTTTCTCTATCCGAGGTAATTTAGGGCCGTCTCAGAACACCGACATGCCTATTTGTCCGGTGGGGCCCACAAGATGGCTTCAAATGAAAAAGTTTATAACTACAAAGTTTCATAACTTTCGAAGATAAAAAATTATCGTTTTACAAGTTTCTCCATCCGAGGTAATTTAGGGCCGTCTCTAGAACACCGACATGCCTATTTGCCCGGTGGGGCCCACAAGATGGCTTCAAATAAAAAAGTTGATAACTACAAAGTTTCATAACTTTCGAAGATAAAAAATTTAGGTTTTAGAAGTTTCTCCATCCGGGGTCATTTAGGACATGTCTGTATCTGGAACACCGACAGGTCTATTTGCCTGGTGGGGCCCACAAGATGGTAAAGTTGGCCATGCAGCCCGCGGCCCGACGGCCCGGCCCATGGCCCGTTATTTTGGCCCGGCCCGGTGACTAGCGTGCCCGGGCTGGCACGGCCCGATGCACCAGGCCGTGCTTGGGCCGCCACTCTGGCCCGTGGCACGGCCCGGGCACGGCCCGGTAAACATCGACGGCCCGGTGCCGGCCCGGTGACCACAGCACCATATATAAGCGCGAGCGCCGCGCCGCCAACCCTAATTCATTTGCTCCCACTCCCGGCCGCCACTCGCCGAGTCGCTCTCCTCGTCCTCTCCTCTTCCTCGCCTCGTCCGCTCCGCTCTCGATCTCGATCTGGGAGCTCGGTGCTCTGCTCGGCACCTCGCCGGCCGCCGCTCCTCCACCTCTCGCCTCGCTCGCCTGAGCCCTGATCCGCTTTCCCTCCCTCCTTATCCCCTCCTCTGACCTCTGCTCCGGTGAACCATGTGAGTTCGTGCTCCCCTCCTCCGCCGCCGCTCGCCGTCGTTTGTCTAATCGGTGTTTGTCTGTCTCTCCTCTCCCCTAGCTGGCCTCTTCTTCTCCGGCACCGGGCTCTGGTCGCGAAGGTAAACCTAGGCCTAGATCTGTTCTTTTTTGTGTTTCTTTGATTCTTTCTCTCTTATTTCCCCAGATCCGTCTCTTTCTCTTCTCATTCTTCCTCTGTCTCTTGCAGGTTCGTGCCTGACGCCGAGTCTTCCTCCTCTGGAGTGGAGGACATGGCCAGGCCGCCAAAGCGCCCGTTGAGGGGCGGTGCTGTAGCTGGAGGCCAGGGACGGGGTCAGGCTCCGCCTCCTGTGTCTGGAGCCGGAGCTGGAGGTCGTGGACGGGGTCCGGCGTCCGGTGCTGGTGCTGGGCTTGCAACGCCAGGGGCTCGTGATGATGAGGTCCCCCTCGGCGAGGGCGAGTTCCTAGCGCCGCACCCGGAAGAAGAGGTGGAGATCGATGACATCCCTGTCCCTGATGGCACTGATGATCATCCCATCGAGCTGCCCGATGGCGACGACGATGTGGACCCCTCTACTGAAACTCATGGTACCTCGGCCGCCTCTGGTAAGAAAAAGTCTGCTGTGTGGAGTTACTTCACTGAGGTTAAGGAGAACAACATTCGAATTGCTGCTATCTGCAACTATTGTCATGCTAGACTCTCTGCTAGATCCACTGCTGGTACTGGCCATTTGAATCGCCACATGAAATCCTGTATGGCAAAATAGAATCATGCTAATATGGTCCAGTCTAGGCTTGCTCTTAATCCTGATGGTTTGAAAAATTGGCGGTATGATCCAGCTGTTGCTCGTTCTGAGTTGTGCCGTTTGATTGCTAGGCTAGACCTTCCCTTAGGCATTGGTGAGACAGAGGCATGGGAAGATTACATTAGGAATGCTCATAACCCTGCTTTTGTTAAGGTCTCTAGGCAAACCACCACTAGAGACTTTGGTAAACTGTTTGATGTCGACGAAATATCGGCGGCAGTCTACCTAGGGTATACCGACGGTAGTAGTTTGATCGGTAGAGGTGCGCGTGATCAGGAACCGGATGGTTACAGAGACACAAGACACAAGATTTTATACAGGTTCAGGCCGCCTTTGGCGTAATACCCTACGTCCTGTGCTCTGTTATTTGCATTGATCTGAGATGAGATGTCCTCTAGGGGACCCCTGCCCCTCCTTATATACTCTGAAGGGACAGGTTGTACAAATAAAGTATCCTATTTGGTACTATTACAATATCGTACGGTGCCGCACGTCTTCATCTTGTAAATTGGGCCACCTTTGATGACGCGGCCCATATAGGCCCGTGATGGTATATGGGGTTTATACCCCCACAGCTAGTCCCCGAGCGTCATGTATCTTGAGTAAACTCCGTCTTGACGCTTGTCGACCAGTGAGGCTTGAAATCTTGCATGGTTGATCCAGTCACTCGAACGGCTGGAGCTTGTTGCTGGTCTGCCGACCTGTTATGGAGAGCACCACGGAGAGTACTTGGTTCACCAACCAGGTTGATGAAGAGCCGACCACCGTGTCCGTCAAGTACAGTCGTTGTCAAAAGATGCATGTTGCTCTTTGAGAAAAAAAAGAAAAAATGACCACACATCCGGTGACGTGGGCCCACGGTAGCACATGATACTTTGTATCATTGTGTTTAATTAGCTAACAAGAGAAAGCTAAAAGATGGTAGGGGTCATGCCTTTGGCATAAAGATTGATTGAACCAGCCCAAGTCACTGCCAAGTGACGTGGGCCCACGTAGTCCCCGAGCCTGATATAAGGTGTGAAGCACGTTGTTTCAGGGTCATAAGTAGAGCCCAAGTATTTGTATGAAAGTTTAGCCAACCAGCACTCCGTGCTACATGACCAGGCAGCTTTGCCGCCGACCAGTCCCCAGCTTGGCTATGCATAATAACTCTGTTATGACGGGCTATGCAGCTTTGCTGCAACCCGGCTCCTTTATGGTTAAAGTTCCCAGCATTGTTATTGGAGTCGTGGTATCGTCACAAAGGTATGTGTAGTTGATCCGGCGTAGTCGACGTCATGCCCAGGAGAGGCATGCAGCTCGGACGACTTGACTTGGCGTTGCCTGTAGCTCCATCGTGGCTTGCGAGATGATTCGGACGACTTCGGGTCCTTGCGAGTACGGCTTGGACAGTACACGGAATTGTAGTCGTAGGCCGTCTGACGTGGTCGGAGCCTGTATTGTTGTCGCGGCCGAGGAGATGAAAGTGGCTCGAACGGTTCGCCAATGGCTCGTTTGGCTTGCTTTAGCAGCTCGATCAGGCCGTACGGCTGATGGCTTCACGAGACTCGTACCTCGAGTTGGGTGGCTCCACGAGGCCGGCGGACGGCTCGGTGATACCTCAGATGGCTTGCCACACAAGTTGGACAGCTGGCCGGACACAAGGTTGTGACGGCATGGTGTGAGCAGCGAATCTCCGTGTTTGTCCGAGTCGCACCTCGGCAGCATCGAGTATGCACGTGGACGCGCAGCTTGCCGACGAGATGATGCAGAACGACGACGAGTAACTGGATTCTTAGCTTTGCTTGCATCATCTAGCTTTGCATGGTGCTGTTCGTATAGAGCTCCTTGTCCGTGCACGTACGTACGGACTCTTTTGGATTTATTAGCATGTATCGCTCTTTGAACCTGAAGAAGCCTCGGACGTACGTAGTTGAATTTCAACAGTGCTGATCCTCATACGAAGACTGTCTTGCACCATGTGCATGCTTTGTAGCAATAGTAGATGTATTTATTGCTTGTTGTCAGAAATTGGAGATACACTTAGGCGTGTACGTTTTTTCTTCTTCTTTTTTTTTTTTTTGAGGAACAGCCGGCTTCATTCATATATGAGTATCAGAATTACATTCGATTGCTAGGATATCCCAAAGAGCCGGAGGTGGTATTTGCCACTCCACAACCGGGTTCGTTTGGGTTACAAGCTTCGCACACAAGTGTGCAAGAGAATTACATTTTCTACTGACAAATTGGAAAACAAACTCATCTAAAAGCCGACTGAGATCATCGATCTGCTGTAGGATAGGGCCAACTTCAGAGTGTTGTGTCCGGCGCTTCTCCCACGGGTTGACAAGAATTTGACAGTCCGTCTCCAAGACCGACGTCGAGCACCTCGGTCTAATGCTAACCGGACGCCATCGCGGCAGCCTGCAGCTTCGTTGACAGGGCACCGAGACAGTGGTCGTACCACACGAGATCTTCCACCACATGATCGGCCAAGCTCATCTCGATCACCGATCCGGATGCACCGCGCCCCGATCGGAAAGGAAAGAGGCATCAACATTGACTTTGGCCCAACTCCGGAGGAGGCCGCTGCCATTGCGCCGAGGGGAGGTGGTTTCGCTCTTTCACCGGGTGAGTAATTTGCCACGATCGAAAGCCGTATCCTTGATCCACTCCACGCCTTGACGTACCGGGATCTCAGACTCACCATGGTTCCTCTTGTTTCGGCTCATCCACGACGACCACATGCCGCACAAGATGATCGCAAAGATCCCTCTCCGGACACACGGTCGGGTCGATAAGATCTCTTGCCCAAGTCCGGTTGTGCGGCTGGGAGTTTGACACCGTTAGGGCTCGAGTTTCTCTCCGAAGTGTTGGGCGATCGTGCAGTCCATAAGTACATGCTTGATCGACTCTTCATCAGCACCACAGTTGCGCAGTTCGGCAATGGCTCCATGTGCCTCCTGTGAAGGACGCTTTAGCCGCAGAAGCCGTTCACCACTCGCCACCGAAAACCCCGACCTTGGGTGGAACACAGAGGCGCCAAATGCGCTTCAGTGCGGGTCACCGAGGATGAGGCCATCCACCGCTCTCCTTGAAGGCAATGCACTTCATACAAACGTCTCAGTACGCCTGATTTGACGAGTAGTTCCCATGGGTCTCCGGTTGCCAAGCCCACCGATCAACACCCGCCCCTCCGATGGGAGTTCGAGGATAGCATGGGCATCGACTCCGCAAATGGTCTGCTCGATCAGATCGTGATCCCAATTGCCGTCGTCATCGATCAGCTCGGACACCATAGTGACTGGTGGATCATCCGGGACAACCAGTGGTGTTCCCTCAAAGTGATTGGGAATCCACCGATCATGCCAGATGTTCGTAGACCTTCCATCCCCAATTCGTCTCACTAGCCCCAATTTCGAGCCTCGCGACCGGCTAGAATAGCTCGCCACGTCCGACGGCATGTTTCCTCCGAGAAGCATTCAGAAATCTGTATCATGAAAATACCTTCCTTTTAGAACTTGTGCACACGACGCCTTGGATTATTGATTAGCCTCCATCCCCGTTTCCCAAGCATCGCAAGATTGAAAGTGTGTAGATCACGAAAACCCATCCCACCATCCTTCTTTGGTCGATTGAGGAGCTCCCCGTTGCCAATGCATACGTTTGCTGTTTGCAGCACCCCCCACCAGTAGTTGGATATGGTGGATCTCATCTTCTTGCAAGTGTCCTTAGGAACCAGAAACGGCTCATAGGATAGGTAGGCACAGCTTGCGCAACCGATTTGATCAAGACCTCTCTCCCCGCACCACTAGCCTCTTTCCCGGCCAGGTACCCACAAGGTTTCGATTCTTGTTGGCATATATTCAAAAGCTTCCTTCGTTGATCGACCAATCGCCGTTGGGAGCCCCAAATATTTCTCGCCAACGCTTCCTCTCAATCAGAGTAGAGCACACCTGAATTTTGTATTTCGCTTGGCAATTAGCACTAAAAAAGATAGCCGACTTCTCCTTGTTCACAAGTTGGCCCGATCCTTTGCCGTAAGTATCTAGGATGTCTTGAAGACGTTCAGCCCCGCCCGCGATGCTTCGAAAACACAATGCTATCATCCGCGAACAAGAAATGCGAAACCCAAGGTGCGTGTATACCCACACGTACTCCTCTTGAGAGATGCACCGGCCAACCGACTTCAATAGACATGAAAGTCCCTCCGAGCAAAGAAGGAACAGTACGGTGATATTGGGTCACCTTGCCGTAATCCACGAGTTGGGGTAAACGGAGTTGATAGAGAGCCATTAACACATACCGAGAACGAAACCGAGGTCACACATCTCATGATCGTTGTCGTGAATTGTTCCGAGAAACCCAGCTGCCTCATGACCCCATGGAGATAGGGCCATTCCACCCTGTCGTAAGCTTTTGTCATGTCAAGCTTCACAGCACAAGCACCACGCTGTCCCTTCTTCCTCTTTAGATAGTGAACGCACTCGTAGGCCACCAGGACATTGTCCGTGATCAGCCTTCGGTACAAAGGCGCTTTGCTCGCGGAAACAATTTCATCTAGGAAAACCCTCAATGGGTTAGCTAGAACCTTCGAGCAAATCTTATAAATAACATTGCATAATGAGATGGGCCGAAAGTTCTTCAGATCCGAGGATTTTTTATCTTTGGGATCAGCACGATTGTAGTGTTGTTGACCCCGACGGCAAAGCTCCACCATTCGAAAGTGAAGGACAAAGCATTTGTGACACTCGTTCCTACCACCTCCCAATGGTGCTGAAAAATCCAGCAAAGAAAACCATCAGTCCCGGGGCCTTGCTTGCCCCCATCATGCTTAGAGCACGCTGCACCTCATCAGCAGTATACGGTGCATCCAACAGTATGTTCATGCCTTCGTGACCTTGGCCGGGACATGATTCGGGGATTCCATCACAATCCGGATCAGGTTGGGCGAAGAGTGATTTATAGAAGTCATTAGCTAGGTCCTCCAGGTCTTTCTGATCCGTGACCAGGACCCCCTCCTCATTACGAAGTGCACTGATGCGGTTACATTTGGCCCGCTCTTTGCATTTCGCCTGAAAAAATTTTGTGTTACGATCACCGTCCTTCAACCAAGCAACTCTTGACCGTTGCTTTTCCATCATCTCCTCCCTTGCAAGCATCTCAGAGATCCTTGACATAATCTGTCGTTCTCTTCTCGATGGGCCAAGAAACATTGTGTTTCGCGCTCAACCTCCAGCATCTTTGCGCGCTCCTTCAAATCTTTGTTTTACCGACCCAAACACCGAGTGTTCCCACTCTTGGATGGATGATTGCATCCTATCCAAGATATTTTGTAACTCATTCATATTCTGCACATTTTCAGCCGGCCCCCAAGAATCTGTAATGAAATTCATATACGTCGGGTCACGGCGCCACATATTTTCATATCTAAAATTCCTTCTTCTTCTCCCTCGATTTCTATGATTTCGGTGGCACTCAATGATAAGGCAGCAGTGATCAGATTCAGTCGTTTGCACATGCCATACCTTTGTGTCACCAAACAGATCCGAGAAGGCCTCATTGACGAAGGCCCTATCCAGACGAACTTTGACATTATGTCCATCCCCTTGCCGGTTATCCCATGTGTAGGGTAGCCCAATAAAACCCAAGTCATGGAACCCACACTCACTAACAGCGCCACGGAAACCATCCATTTGAGCCTCCGGCCTCACAACACCCCCAAACTGTTCTGAAGCTTCAAGTATCTCATTGAAATCACCAGCACAGCACCAAGGAGCATCGCTTCGAGAGTTCAGAAAGCTCAAGCACTCCCAACTTCTTGCCCGACGTTCCCTCCTCGGCTCCCCATAGAACCCTGTGAAGCGCCACAGTACTGCATTCGTGGTAGCATCCACCACAGACACATCAATGTGGAGCTTGTCACAACTCTCCAGCTTGACACACACTTCATTTGTCCAGAGGAGAGCAAGACCTCCTCCACGACCAAAGCTCCCCACCCCAAGACCATTGGGTAAGCCTAAATCTCGCTTCAACACAACAACCGAATCACTAAACAGGCGTGTCTCCGATAGAAACACCAAACAGGGGCTATGTAGCTTTACCAAGCTACGAACTTCTTGAACTGCCTCGAGCTGCCCCAAGCCCCGGCAGTTCAAACACATGAGTTTCATTGTGCCCGGCTGACCGCGCCGCAGCCGCCGCCGATCCCGCACTAGTTGATTCTCCCCGCTCTGCTTTCTTCGTTTCTCGATCATGCTGCTGCCACTACTATCCGCAGCACCATCAAGTTGAGTCACCCTCGAGTTTACCAGCCCGCGGGAATAAGAGCACTGGACCCTCCGAGAGGGATGTTTAGATCAGGTGTTTGCACCACTTTAGAAGGATATTTTGATTTCCTTTTACGAGGTCCACTTCGAGGATCCTCCTCCATCGCCTGGAAGGACAGATGCCTGCTCACCGTGCCCCCGGTCTCCTGTTCTTGCACTGCCGCACCCGCATCTTTCGCGGAGATCGACTTCCGGATCGGGATCTTCCGAGTCCCCAACTTGGCTTTCCGAGTGACGGGAACCACTAGCCGCTTTCGAGCTGCGTCCCCCGATCGGTTAGAGAAAGCCGGCTGCCGAGGCCCGGAGGACGAACCACTGCCATAAGAATCTGCTGCAGCAGCTGCAAAGGACTGCAGACGCTTCTTCCTCTCCTCCGGAGCACGCAGATTGACATCGTATGGTAACTTTCCATCTGCACCACGCTCAGCTGGATTCAGACAATCAATATCTGAATGCCCCATCACACCACAATGATAACAAATATAGGGCAAACGCTCATATCGTACTTGGAACCAACGTGGTTCCTCGGCTTTGTTGATACGGAGCAGAACACCCTTCACCGGCTTTTCAGTTTGGACTGCTACACGGGCACGAAGAAAAGCTCCACTAGCTTTTCCATCTTCAACAACATCCATATGAATTACCTTGCCTATCAAATCCATAGCCCTAGACCCCCTTGAGCGGTTCATCCATCCCATGGGGAGGTTTAGGATGCGAACCCAAAGCTCCACTTGGTCGAACTTGATATCTGCTGCAGTAAGCTTGTCATCATAATCCTGGAGTAGCACCGAGTACTTCCCCACCATCCATGGTGCTCCAGCCAGGACTCTCTCCATATCTCGACTGCTCCCAAACTCAACCACGAACAAATTAGCTTCTTTGTCACCAAAAGCACGCACCTTGAAGCCGACCGGGTTTCTCCAGGCCGCTTTCATGGCCGATCTCACGGTGCTGACATGCACCGGGATCGGGGATAGCACTTTTCCATACAGCGCCCACTCCACAGGCGCCTTGGTTTCTTCTGCTTCATCGTCACTGAACTCCGGGGACGGCTCCTCATCCTCCGTCGCCCGGAGCTTCGGAGTAGGTCCGCCACATTAGGGTTTTGGGTTTTCCCTCCACCCCCGATCCTCCGCTTCCGGTTGACGCCAGCGCGATCCGGAACGGCACAACAACGCGGCCTACGCTTCGATGGCGTAGCCACAGATCAAGAACCGACCCTGCAGAGAACCTAAGCGGCAAACCCTAGCGGTAGTGTGCGTCGCCGGCGCCTTAACGGCTAACCTCGACGATATGGTGGTGGCCTTCTCCACACTGCACGGTAGAGAAGGGGCGTGGTCACCGTGGCCGCAGTGGCCGGCGGTGTTGCGGGATCAAGATCGCCGGAGAAGCGATCTAGATCAGGGTCGGGTTGAGAGTCGCCTCGCCGATCGCCAGAATCGCCCAAACAGAAGCTCCGCAAATTACGGACATTCTGTTTTTGCCGTGTAGATACACAGAGATGGCGCGTGTACGTTTTTGCTTCTTGCTTATTGCCTTGTCGCACGACGTGTTGGCCAAGAAGTCTGGTCCGATCGGGACTTGGGGAGTCGATCTCGACGTGTGGTCGCGATGCTGGAAAGAGCAATGAAGCGATATTGACGCCAAGGGCCATCGAGGCACCGCGCACCGCCGCAACGCTCCAAGGCGTAGCAAGCGACGTAGATGCTAGGCGCTATCGTAGCGCATGCCGGCGGAGTCGAGTTGCCACGGTCGACGTTGATGATAAAAGACGCCCATCGCAGGAAGTTGATTCGGCGCACAAGATATGTAGTGTCGTAGAGGTATCTTCAAGGTGAATTGATGGTTATACTACTATGTAGTGTCACTACCGACCAGTCCTCACACTACCAGACCAGAGGTTTCTCCTGACGGCCAAAAACCGTCAGCAAAAGCCCAAAAACCGTCAGGAAAACAAATCCTGACGGGCAGCCGTCAGGAATCAGCCGTCAGCAACGACTCGACAGGAATGAAGGACTTTTCCTGACGGCCTGCCGTCAGGAATATATTCCTGACGGCAGTTCCTGACGGCCAACGTGAGAACAGCCTCGAACTGAAACAGTGTCCAATTCCTGATGGCATAACCGCCAGGAAACCAAATAACACAGTTAAAAAAAAAAATCAGACCTTTAATTACAATCTCCGCTACATCCTTAATTGGGTTGGGCCCAAATGAATATCCACAATATTATTTACACACATGGTGCAGATCCATCAATCAAGATATTGGCATTAGAATGAAAATATAAATACTACATAGAAGTTTTGACTAGGAACTTCAAGTGAACACTTCAGTATCACTTCTAGTTAACTACACTAAAGGTTCAACTACTGAAGGTGGTCTGAACTGAAGCAATGCAAAAGGATGAGTTTGCAAGGTGCCCACGGCTATGAATTTTCTGCAACAAAATAAAATTAAATTTATAAGACCAAATATTTGCTTCAACATGTTATACATATACAGTGCCCAGAATATGACAAAGGCAAGGCAAACATTAATACAACAGAGTTCATTAACATATTGAAGGCATCAGCATGTACCAACAGAATGTTAGATAATGTAGACAATGTCAGTCTTACGACTTCACACATGTGAAGAAATAGTGTATGCTTTGCATTTTTCACAGAAAATCTGATATTGAATTTGCAATGTGCTTTAGTACTAAATCACAAGTGTGTGTAGTCTCCTATCCTATAAGTTTCAGTACTAAATCACAATTATTTGATAAGAACGATGACTAGAGCAGATAAGGTTCCCAGTTTATTGAAATTAACCTTCAGGAGTATCAATTCCACAGATGTGGACAACCAACACGTCCACAGATGTTGATCTGGACAGTCCGCAGCTCATAAAAATCTACAGATAATGCAAAAAGCAAAAGTTAGGATATATATTCTTGTTCTACTTCAATTCTAGACCACATCCCAAAAGATTTTACTCTGGACATTGAGCAAGATCACAACAAAGATGAATCCTATTTTTTGTATCAGATTATCACAACAAAGATCTTTTGTATCAGATTATCACCAAGGTTCCTGGTGACAATACTCCCTTTTTTTTTGGAAGGGACAAGGCATCAGCATGTACCCAAACCAATGAAGCTGGAATAGCCAGTACATCGATCCTCTACCTATGTTTTATTGAAAAATACCAGATATCATATATCAGAGAACCAGAAAAATACCAAGGATGAATCCCTTGGCATTCACATTTTACTCTAAAGTCATTGTGCATTCATATTTTACTCTGAACATCGAGCAAGATCTCAACCATGATGAATCCAGATCTTTTATGTAATCAACACCTGTATCCTCCATATCTCAATCTGAACAAACCGAACTTAAACTAAAAGTTGCATAATCACGTTATTACCTTGTAGTCGCAAGCTAGAACTAGATATGCTTCTGAAAAATCCAAGCTACTCAGCTCCCAATCAGCAGCCAGAACTAGATCAGAGAAGACCAAATTTCAGCTGTATTTTAGTTCATACAGACCAAGCGAACTGTATTTTCGTTGTCTGGCATTGCAAAAACGCAAATAAGTCATTCCAGCATCTCATCCATGGCATCTAAAAGTAAAGTGCATGTACCGATTCATCCCTAGCAGATCTATGTATTTGAAACAAAGAAACAATGTCTAGCAGATCTGAGAAACAGCAGCAGGGCCTCACCTTCGGACGGGAACGCTGGCGTCCTGGAGGAGCTCGACATGTGCGGACCTGGTGGCGACACGGTGGCTTGGACGGACAAGCTCAGCCACAGCCCGGGTTGCAGCACGGTCGTCGTCCTGCAAAACTCGCCTCTGATGTGGGGATGGGGGCGATGGTCAGATGGGATGCACCCGAGCTGTAGCAGAGCTGGGCCTGGACGAGAAGTGAACCAGTACCTCCCCCTCCATTCGTGCCTCACCTACGAACGCGCGGCGGCGACGTCATCTCATCTGGATCTGGGCGCCGGTTGGTAGGGAACCGGAGATGACGACGGCGGTGCCATCTGCGTGTGGAGGTGCGCCCCCTACATCGGAGCCCACGGCATAGATGGGCAGCGGCGTGGATGGGATGGAAGCGAGGGCGGCGGCGTGGATGGAAGCGAGGGCGGCGGCGTGGAAGGGGCCGAGCCCGTGCCCCGTGGCGGCGTGAAGGGGAAGCGAGGGCGGCGGCGCGGAAGTGAAAAGATAAGATAAGCTAGGGTTACGACTTCTGTGGACGCAGATATTTGTTTACTGGAGGGCCCCAGTTCCTGACGGTTTATAGTTTCCTGACGGCAAATGACGAAACCGACAGGAACATAAAAGTGATTCCTGTCGGTTTTTTAGCTGCCGACGGGAACTACATCTAATCCTGTAGGTTTCCAAAAGCCGTCAGGAATAATTGGGGCCGTCAGGAATAATCCTGAGTCTGGTAGTGTCAGCTGTGCTGAGTGGAAATATCGACCACAACTTAGTTGTGTCTAGGCAAACAACTTAGTTGCTGACTAGTGAACATGGCAAATTTGTAAAGGTGAAGATGGGAAAAAATGACTGTGCCATTTGCTTGGAGTGTAGCTTAGCGTACCAACCAACCAAGCCCCAGGAGCCATGGGTCGAGTGAAAAAAGGCCAGCTCTAAATCCATGGTTTCACCACGGGGAGTTGTGGCGTTTCACCACACTTCAGTCCCCAGCTGTGCACAGGGCTAAATAGGCGGCAAATACTGATGCACCTTTGATGCACCCTTGCGTTAGACGCGTAATTATATGGACTGGTGCTTGGCACAAAGTCTCTCAAGGGACCACAGCTGTGCTGTGTTCTGGTCGACGCTTCGCATCATTCCAGAAAAATGGTAGTTGCCGAAAAAAGTGAAGTAGGGGAAAATGGCTTAAGCAATTACTCTGACCGTAGCTTAGCTGGTCGGCCGAGCCCCCTTTTACCATTTGTCCAAGACGCGCCGTTGGCCATCTTAACTTTGTTAAGAGGGATGAGAAAACTTTGTTTTCTTTACCCGATCCCGATCAAATGTGCTGATGAACTAGGCCAACGAAAGTGGAGAAAACCGTTAAAGAGCAAGATTTTATTGTGCCCGGGCTGGTGGTCGGTAGCCAACCAGAAAAATGCAAGCCTATATGCCACGCGTCCGTGTCAAATAGGAAGCAAACAACCAGACAGACGTACTCCTACATGCCACGCGTCCGTGTCATATAGGAAGTAAGTAAGTCTGACATCATAAGGTGCAAAACAAAGGTGGTAAACGAATGGCAAAAACCCGATTGAAAAACAAAGTCGATGGTTTGAAAAATTAAACTATAGCTTTGCTATAACATTGCACGTGGTGTAAAGTCACAGCTTGGCTGTGTGCCCAGTCCCCAGCTTTGCTGTGAGACCAAGGAAGAGGAACACCGACCAGTAGTCCCTAGCTCAAATAGGTGACCTGAGTTGTGATCGGATGAAATTATAGTTGGTTCCTGGTGATTTGCGGCTGCTATGCACGGCATACATATATGACCTTTGCTCCCGTCTCACGGTCGTCATGTAGCTTGTAATATGGGCGTACATGGAAGTGCTCGGTCTTCTTGTGTGGCATCAGCATGCCTGTATCTATCCATGAAACACACGTTGAACTCTTGCCTTCTGAAAGATTGTATGGCATACGCCTGCAGGCATGCATGGCATTGCTTGCTTTGCCTATTTTGTACGCATCTGTTCGAGAGCTTCGCTGCAGTGCGAAACGTGACTTTGTCACGGGCTAGTCATTAGCTTTGCTAATTGACTGTAGCCGAATTATGACTAGTGAATTGACGATGTTGATATGCCATCAAGATGATAAAAATACCGCGCTGTAGCTTGGCTAAACGCAGAACAACGACCGTCAAAGTATCTTGTCTGACGCCATGGTGTTGTTTGTTATGTCACCGTCGAGGATGCATCTGCTTGCTGGCACGTTGTCGTGCATGGTGCATGACGATGCATCAGTGTGCCTCGTAAATCAACAACACGGAATTGATTTGGAGATGTATCAGGTTGACGACATGCAGATTGTGCCGAGAGCTCAACGTTGTGCGAGTCCGAGATTTACTAGACTTAGCACACGCCGTCGGCGGTCGGGTGTGACATGCTTGCCTAGGCCAGCAAGCTGCAGCGTAGCACCTGCGTACCCGACGCTGTGTCCTTCCAGAATTTTTGTTGCTATCGTAAATAGGGTCCTCCGCTGGCAGGTCTCTCAGGACGAAGTGTCGCCGAGTCCCTCCAGGTCGTTTTGCTGTACGCTTGTGCATGAATATATGCATATTCGGTGAACGTCATCACTTGCATGGAGCTGTAGCCTGATATGCCTCCGTCTAGCATTCTTGCTGATCTGCGTTTGGTACATAGGCTAGTCGAATAGCCTGCTCATGGAGACCGTCCCTGGCTGGAGTGGTTGGAGACTCGGAGTAGTCGTCGAGCTTCTCCTTGATGGTATTTGGAGTCCGGCGAGCCTAGAGGTTGTGATCGCCCAAGTGCACACAGAGTTATACTTGGATACGTGAGTGAAGTCATGGTCAGATGAAATCGTAGTCCGCTTGAGTAGATGAACATAGTTCGAGGCGGTGGCTTGGCCTGATGACGGCTCTCGCCTTGGGCTCGCTTGACAGCTAGCTTCGGATGTCTCGATCTGGTCGGACGAGGTTGACCTCGTAATGGAGACATGGATGAGCGGCAGAGAATCAGCGTGACATGGGAGACCCGGCGATAAATCGACGTGATCAGAATACACCATGAGCATGCCATGTGACTTGGTCCTGGCGTCGCTGTGCTTGTACGCCATGTACTCCGAGCTTTGGCAATGAGCGTGTGTTGGAGTCCTTGTACATGAGCAGTCCCCAGCGTGGCTGAAGATGTGCTAGATAGCAGCTAGGCATGATACACTAGCTCTGTTGTTCGCCTTGGTCCGGAATTCATTTACCGACCAGGCCTGGTACCTTCCAGTCCCCAGTGTGGCTGTCGGATTAGGAACAAGCACAGGAGACATGCATGGCTTTGCCATGACAGGTGTGGGACAATGCCTCTAAATTAACTCGAAGCGTGGCTTGAGAAAATTTACTTGCTTTTAATCAAAAAGCTCGACTCTTGATTAAATAATTAAGGAGAAAATAGCAGCTGTGCTCGGGTGGCACGCTGATGGCTCGGTGCCGCTCGGCGCGGCCCGGCACGGTTCGGTGGATGTCGCACCGTCGGATCGGAACGGATCGGTCTGATCTGACGGGGTTGGCCTTCACGGAGATGTGGAGGGGTACGCTCATGGAGAGGTCCCGTTTATGGTGTTGTAGGTCGTGTGTTGCCTGGAGCCATACATTTTGACACTCACATACAAGTACTTGGTTTGTATAGGTCTTGTATCATCTTCACGTCATGGTAACGTCCCTGCCGATCGGTATTGAATCTGCTTCTGGCCTTCTTTGTGCATACAATGTGGTGCTTTCCAGCCAAAAGATTATGGCTATCCATAACGAAGATGCATAGTCTTCTAGATTGGATCGCAAATCTCTTTGACTTGTTGGCCGGAGTGGTCAAAATAGTCGTCGGTGATCGGGAGTCCGGCCAGCGCAAGGACATGGTCACCCGAGAGTAGTCGCATCGTGGTCGGATGGAGTAGCAGAGTCGCAACAACCATGCACGACATGCGTGCACACGACCTTTGCTTGCTTGTTGGCTCGATGCCAGTTTGAATTGGATGCTCGACGACCTGATGCCTTAGACGGCTTGCTGAGCAGCCTGGACGCTGGTCGGACGAGGTTGGCCTCGTGGTGGAGACGTGGAGCATCAATGAATCTTCCATGTTTGTTTGAGTTGCACCTCAGCATCAAGTTTTTGGGATGCACTCACGCAAACAAGAAATATTGGCTTGGCTTTGCCATGCCGTTGATGAGAGATCGACTTGTATAACTTCCTGTAGATGCATTTGTGCCTTGTCACGCGAATGTATGGCATGCGGGCTAATTAGTTAGCCAGTGTATGCTTTAGACAAAGTGGTTGAAGTCGACGTCGAGTTGTTCACAGGTGGCGTAGGAATCTGGCCAGCGCAAGGGCGTGGCTACCCGAGAGCCTGAGAGCGAGGCGTCGTGTCGTGGTCGGACAGAGGCGTACGTAGTCAGCGTGTCCTGATTGGCGTGCTGACGGCTCAACCATTGCATGAGCACAGCTCGTGCTCAACCTCGGCGTTCTTGTGCTCGTCCGTCGTGTTCTCCGAGCTCCAGTGCACAGCGTGCTTGGATTGATGATCGTACCCGTACGTGCACCTTGTGCTGGCCAAGAGCCAAGGTGCCGCGGCGTGATGCTTAGCCTCTTGTCGTGTAGACAAAAAAAAAAATCGTCCTTGTTTCCTGCTTGATCGGATAGCATGAGTACGTGCAAGTCTGGATGGCTTGCTTGGCTTTTTGGTCGGGCTCGATCGGATCGGCCAGAGGAGTTGCATTATGTCGTAGGGAGGTCGGATTCCTTCACACAATGGCGGAAGCCGCAGCCAATCGATTGGCGCAGTCGAGTCTTGTAGATCCTGTAGATGCGTTTGCTCTTGTCATGGATGAAAGGAGCATGACGGCGTACATGCTGTTGTAGGCCGTTCGTTGCTCGGAGGCGTTCTGACGCATGTACGTCTTCCATTACACTCTACCAACGAACGTGACTCAAATTCGGAGATGTGCCGTTTGACGACATTGGTCAAGATGTGTTTGGTTGATGTCTTGGACTCAACGTTGGCGTACTTGGGGCATGGTCGCGCTTTGCGAGACACACGAACACATCAACAATATGCTGGAGTCCAGGAAGCGCTGGGGCAGGTAAACTGCGCGCGCGAGTCGTAGTCGGAGGTTTGTGGTAGTCGATTGGCTCCAGGTGTGTCATGTCCGTCATGAACAGCACGTGAGTATGACCTTCGCTTGATCAACGCTGCATGTCGGCGACTAGACGCGTGATGCATGCAGGGAGACTGCGCATGCCTTGTAGATGCGTATGTGCACCCGATTGCTTCATCGTCGGAGATTTCAACTGCATGCCTTGTAGAAACACGTAGATATATCCAGAGGTATATAAAAGTGTTTTATTGAAACAAAAATTTCAACTTAGCTTTTATCAGATCGATCGATCTTGTTAACTAGTTGGTTGCGTGACGCCGTACGACCTCTCTTTGCTTGGTGATTGCACCACCGAGGATCACGTAGAGTCGAAGTCGTCTTGTCGTATCGAGCACCTTGACGAGATCGGATCCGATCGGTCAAGGACCGAGTTGCTTCTTCATACGTCGTTGCCGAGGCCGATCAAGACCAACATGCTGGAGCCGAGGCGCCACTACTTATTTTTGATGAAGAAAATTGCCATCTGATTCGCCGGAGGTCAGCACGCGACCTGGATCGGTTTACGCGATGACCCGGACAGCTTGATGCCTCGATGCATGTCGTCAGGCAGCTTGTGAGCTTGATCTGGTCAGACGAAGTCGGCCTCGTCGGGGTCCGGGCACCTCAGGGGCGTAGTCACCCTCTGAACGTACTCGTCAGACCAAAAAGGATGTGCAGGTTCTGGTCAGGCCGTAATTACGGAGACGTCGTCTTGTATGAAGCTGGCCATGCGGATCTCGTCGTGAAGGGCTACACCCGCCGCCAGACCGTCGGTGGCAAAGTGCCGTCGTGTACTCGTACGTCCTCGTCTATCTGATCTTCATAGGCTGCTTGGCGTAGGAGCACGAGGCCGTCGGGTGCTAGACAGAGCAGTTGTGCTGAGCCGTCGAGAACATGAGTTCGATGACCCTGCCAACTAGCAGCTTGCCGTCAGGACGTCTACCACCAATCTGTGATGACGAGAGTTCGTGCATGTAGGCTAGTTAATTAGCTTGCCGACGGCAAGTCTCAAGATGGTACGGTGCCGCTCGATCTTGCTTCTTCGCGTCGTTGCGATCGACCGATGTAGTGATGCCGCATCCGCCGAGCAGCCATATAGCAGGGCGTGATTGGATCTCGGAGCTAGTGAGCTCGACGATGCAGCACGTACTCTGGAAGTAGTTTTGTTTGACGTCGAGCAATATAATCGGCGTGACGCCGTCGTGGTCGAGCAGACGATCGTAGCCAGCATAGGAGGTCTGCGGATGGCTTGACGTGGTCGGCATGTCGATGAAGAGTGGTTGGCGTGTCCGAGTAAGCCGATGGTGACGAGAAAATTGAAATCCGCCATGAATCATGTCGTCATGGAAGCTGTAGGTACATAAAGGCAAACGCAGAAGTATATACGCAATAGATTATGTTTGATAAAAACTAGAAGAACGACTTAGTTTTTCCGATGCCAGGCAAGATGTCGCTGATTGGAGATCCTGTACGTATGCGTATATGCCTGCATATATCTCCATGGATCCACATGCATATGGACGGTAATTGGCTAGAGCCTTGACATTAGTGTCATCTTCACATCATGGTGATGTAGATCACCGTAACTTGGTTTGCTGCTTGCCGGCGCGTGTAGGCTTGGTACGTGCGTCCTTGGTTCCTGGTGTGAGTCGTAGCCCAATCACGAAAAATTTCAGGTCCCGTCATGTCGATGAGATCCGATCTGATCAGCAAGGACCGAGCTGCCTCTTTGTACGCTGCCACCAAGGACAACCAAGATATGAATCCGATCGGCGTAGTCAATCTGCGCGGGCGGCGTGGCCGCGCCGGCGACATCGGAAAGTAGAGGTGCCTCTCCCGGCAGCGAGGAAGCGGCCGACGAGTTGCTGGAGCAGACGACCCCGGGGTCGGCCCCGAGATCGATCTTGTTGGTGTGGTGGTCGAAGACGCCGATGCAGAAGCAAGTTATATCACCTCCATGGTTCCGGCGGTCGTCGTTATGCCGGCGCCTAGGGCGCGCCGCCGTCGATGGCTAGAGCCAAGGCGTCCTTGACTGATGTCGCCGAATCCCTAACACAATAATCATGCGTACGTAGATAGATACGAATACCAGTATATGTGTATTCCATAGATTCCAAGAGAATACAGTAATCGACTTAGCTTTTGTAACAGAACCGACCAATTAATATAAACATAATGTACTAATGATGTCGCCTAAGCAACTTAATTAGCACATGACGCTTATATCAACCCGGTAGTCTGTGAAACCACGAAGGATTTCAAACTTTCCACAATACAGCCCAGACCGAATTAAGTTCAACATAATACCGTCCATAGTAATACATAAGTTCACAAATAGTTGATTACATCGGAGTTTATGAAATAGTTATTACAAGGCCAAGTTGGAAACGCTGCTCGGAAGCAAAATAAAGTGTTGTTTTACAAACGCACACCGAGTTAAAAATAGTGCCTGGTCCATCATCAAATCCGGTAAAGCATGGAGGAATGGGATATAAGAAATGACCTTGCCCACGGTCTAATCCTCCCGTAGTAGGATACAGGTCCATCTTGTTGCCACAGCAAAGGTCTTATGATCTACAACAAGTGGGAATAAAACCCTGAGTACAAGAAGGTACTCAGCTAGACTTACCCGACATAAACCAAAAATAAAGTGACACCAAGGAGTATGCAAGGCTTTATAAGTGGGGTAGCTGACTCATTTAAACTTGCGATAAAAGATGAGCTTATTAAATAATCATTTAGTGATAAAGAACTCTCTAGCTTATCATCTTTTAGGTTGGATCCTGACATCACTAGATTAGCACCTGTACTATTCCAACTCCAGGGTATGAGCAAACAAAACTATCCTATCCTTCGGGTTGAGCATACCAAGCATCAACAACATAGAACCATAACCATCCTATTTTTCACAATGATTTGCGACGGTGCCGCTGCTCGGTCAAGTGTTCTTGTCCAGGAACGATGGCGATTATAATCGATTGCAAACCGGTCGGCGGGTATTCCTCACACAAACCACACTCGCGGCGGTAGCGAGTGATGGTCACCTTGGTCTATTCGGGTGGAAACACGGATTTCAACGAATACGGTTGCACCGGGGAATGCCGGCTACCAGGTACCTCGGCGCGACCGGCCACCGGCTTTAATACCGCGCCTGTGGGCAACACACTCAACTCCGTTGAAATTCCGGCCCAAACATCCTCAAGGCTTCGCGGTCGGATGGCCGCATCCTTCCAGCTATCTGTGAGGCATTGTTCAACATGATCCGAGGACGTACAAAGCCATAGTCCCTTAAGTGACATCGCCGGAGCTTCCGTGGTCTAACACACCACAAACTCCGACTAGTCGTGATTTAACAAGGCCACATGGTTATGTTCTCTAACCAACCTCCATAGTATCAACCAAAGGGTAGTAACCACCTACCTCGCGGATGAGGGTCAATCACCCGTCTTCTACCGATCTAATTCAGCAGTGCTAAGCATATGAACGATCCTGAACTTAAAAAGGGTAAGGTATTCAGGAGGATCAAGGTACTCATAATGCAGTAACGGTTCCAAGTAACGCCTAAAAACTTAATGCATCATAAACAATAAAGGACGCAAAGTAAATCATTTTGCAAACCATAGGAGAAATGCTCCGGGGCTTGCCTTCCTAATACGATCAATGTTGAAGCTCCCAAAGACTTGATCACTCCACGTCCGGTTCCTGGTTCTCGATCACCTCACGTGTCGAGGTTCCCCTTGGTGACTCCTCTTTTGGATCCGTGACCCACGTCACGTTCGTTCTCCTAGCGATCTGTATGATGCGAGTGCATGTATGAATACTAAGAATACACATGGTATGATAATGAGAATGCGTGCTTGCTTATTCTTTCTACAAGGTAGTCAACCTCATCCAAGAACGTGTACCATAAGCACATGTCATCTACTACGTTTTCCACTACAACAATGTAATCCTAGTATACTACTTAACCACCCATCATACCACTAATCACCTTGAACACCTGACAATAAGCCTAGCACACAACATCACTTATTCAAGCATCAATACTAGTCCTAACCATATAACTAACAGATCAGTAAATAAATCGTAAATAAATAACCATAGACCCTATGGATATGAATGAAGACATTATGGAAAGCTTATGAAATTCTCCATCAAACATATGAAGACATCACAAACTGATTCCCAGGTTAACTACACCTAAAACACAGAACATCTGGACTGATTCTGGAAAAACAGCCACTAAAACAGCCCTGGTGACCATCTTGTCACACCCATAACTCTTAAACTATTCATGCAATGACCATGAAACTTTAACAGTAGATGGTCAAGCTAACACACTAACTATCATCTTTAGGCAAGTTAACCCGAAACCCAACTTATAATTAGATTAGCCTAGCATCAATGGATTTGACCCCTAATTTGAACATCCAATAGTTGAACAGGAGCACCATGATTGGCTACCCCTAAAATCCTACAAAAATTACAGTAGGTAACACATGTCACAAACATATCATCATCCAAATTTCAACCTATTTGGATGCACCAACTGCCCTACACAAAAATAACAAGTGACCTGGCAGAGGGTCACCTAAAAATACTTTACACTACCAAATCATGCAAACCAAGCATATCATAGAAGCAGGGGCTGCACATTGGTATACAATGAGCCCACAAAAATTATCAAACTCAGATCACATGCCTATAAATGATTTATGAATTAATTCCTCTCTAGCTCATAAATCAAGCTTAAACTACAACTGTATAAAATTACACTAAACATGCATGTGATATTTTCACCATAGGCAGAGCATCTCAATACAAGATCAACAAGACTAAAACCATATTTTTCTGAGCATCCTAGAATTATCTATGCATTTACCAAGATAAACAACATTTAATCCAATTGCCAAACTTTAAATAAAACTATACAGAAAAGTTGCTCAAACAGGAAATATTATATTTTTCCCAGATACTACACTTCACCATGATCACAACAAGACCAAGATCACTCAATTTGGGCACTCCTAGCTCTAGATATGATTTTTCAAAACATTTTATCCAAATCTGCCAAAAACTATTTTTCTGAAAATCGGCCCCTAAATTGCTATGTGCACCCGGAGTGTACCCAGATCAACCTCGTGCTGACGTCAGACATGACGTCATGATGACGTCACCGGGGCCCGCATGTCATGCACCGGACCCGGCCATGCGCGTCATCAATGACGTCGGCGGTGGCGTCGTCACCTCGGACCCACACGTCATAGGCACTGGTGGTCGTACTTTTGCATAAAGGACCTCATACTTTCCTGAAATCGCATAATCCCGGAAATAAAACACACCGAGTCTGGCGCTTTAGCGTCCAGGCCCCTCACCTTCTTCATATTCTAACACGTAGACCCTTGCTTCGGGACAATCAGGGGAGCTCCCTGAGCTCGCCGCGCCGGCGGCTTGGCGGCTCTCCGGCGGGCACCGAGAGGCGGCGGAGCACGAGGGGACCACGGCGCACCCGTAGGTGGTCTCAGCTTCGCTCGCGGTGGCCCGTGGCGGCACCAGCACGCGAGCCCGCGGCTCGGCGACGGACTGCTCCGATGGGCAGCGCCTCCGGCGGCGCGGAGGGCGGGCGGACGCGCGCGCGGCACGGAGGAGGGCTAGGCGAAGCTCATGGGGATGCTAATGGAGCACGAGAGGGCTCAGGGGAAGCTGTGCGTGGCGGCGGCAGCAAGACGCAGCGGGGCAGGAGAGGCAGGCATGGCGCAGTGATGCAGGCGGGGAGGTGTCGGGCGTGCGCGCGCTCGCTGGTGCCCTGCGGCGGCTGCTGGCTCGGTGGCAGGAGCGCGGCAGCAGCGGCGCTGCTGCTCTGTCGCGCGATGCAGCGAAGGGGGAAGCAGGGAGAACGATGACAGGTGGGGCCCGGGGTGGGTCCCACTAATTTTGTCCCGACTTGAAAATTTTGACCGCGAATAACTCCCAAAATAAAGCGAATTTGGAAAAACTCCAAACATGAAAGTTTCTCCATTTGAAGAGTAGAATACTTTTCATGTTGGAAATTTTGCTAATTCGGCTTAGATTTGAAAATGTGAATTTGGCCCAAATTTGAATTATTTTTAATATTATTAAACATTATTTAGACACTGTTTTGGGCCATTTTGAAGGGCTAAAAAGTATTTTCATGACTCGGTGTCAAAACAAAGTTTTCTCAAAATAATTTTCTGCATAAACTTTGTTAAAGCTCCATTTTGAGAAAAGCAACCCAAATATAACTTCTAGCAACAACTTTGAAAACCCCATTTGCATTTTAATACAAGCACTCAACCAATTGCTACCACAAAATGCACATATGATGCTTATGAGATGATTATGCTCATGAGATGCAAGATTTGTTAAGCCTAAAAACTGGAGTTGTTACAGCTTTGCTCTGCCTGGTGCCTTTCTTGACGCACGTATGTGCTTGCCTGCAAGCCACGAACATGACCACGTACGGTCCTGTAGATTGGATCGCAGGCCTTCTCGATTTGTTGGCCGGAGCAGTCATCCACGAGGCTAGATTGAATCGTCCCGTGGTAAATGCAAATTTGTACGTACTTACTTTGGCTTTGCCGCATAAGACACGGACTGGGAAGTCTCGTGTGATCGCGTTGCTGTGCAACGAGGCGCCGCCAACGCCAAGGGCATCTGGGGGAAGTCCACCCGCCGCTACGATGCTCCAAGGTACATGGAGCGACGCAGGCTCTTGAGGCCTTTGGCCGTCGTAGCGCTTGACGCTAGGAGTCAAATCGCCGCAGTTGATGAAGGACGCCCGCCGCCGTCGAGGTCGATCAAGATCGTCCTGCCGAGAAGGGCGCTGCCGCGAGATGTTGAATCGCCGCGGAAGATGTTGGTGAAGATTTCCATCTGGCTCGCCATGGATCAAGCACACACCACCTACCTGGCGCGCCACTGTCGACGAAATATCGGCGGCAGTCTACCTAGGGTATACCGACGGTAGTAGTTTGATCGGTAGAGGTGCGCGTGATCAGGAACCGGATGGTTACAGAGACACAAGACATAAGATTTTATACAGGTTCAAGCCGCCTTTGGCGTAATACCCTACGTCCTGTGCTCTGTTATTTTCATTGATCTGAGATGAGATGTCCTCTAGGGGACCCCTGCCCCTCCTTATATACTCTGAAGGGACAGGTTGTACAAGTAAAGTATCCTATTTGGTACTATTACAATATCGTACGGTGCCGCACATCTTCATCTTGTAAATTGGGCCACCTTTGATGACGCGGCCCATATAGGCCCGTGATGGTATATGGGGTTTATACCCCCACATTTGATGAGCAGGGTGCTATGCTTCAGAATTCTTTGCTGCCTGCATGTTCATCAGTTTCTTTGACTTCTGACATCTGGTCTGGTAATGCTAAGGAAGATTACATTTCAGTTGTTGCTCATTATGTTAGTGCTGATTGGGAGCTGCGGAAAAAGGTAATTGGTTTCAGGCTTATTGAGGTGAAACATTCTGGTGAAAACATAGCGAGATAGGATTCTTTGGTGTTGTGGAGGAGTTTGGTTTGATTGATAAGATCTTTTCTTTGTTACTCTAGACAATGCATCTTCTAATACCGGGGCTTATGAGATCTTGCAACCTATGTTCTTTGGTTACATGGGTTCCTATCCCGCACCTGCGAGGAAGAACCTAACAAGGTTAAGTATTTTCTTGTGCATCAGCGTTGTGCCTGTCATATCATTAATTTGATTGTTAAGTCTGGCATGAAGAGGTTGAAACCTTATCTTGAAGATTTTAGAACTGCAATTAATTTTTTGAATTCCTCTAATCAAAGAATTGCTTTGTTCAAAAATTACTGCATTGCTCAAGGTAAGAGACCAAGGAAGTTTGGCTTGGATATGTGTTGACACCTCTAACACCACTCACGCTAAGTTGTCATCCCTAGCATGGCGCCAGAAGTGTTGGTATAGAAACTGCTCCTCTAATCAAGAAAAATATGGGATCCGCAAGCGAATAGATAATACACCATCGTAGCATTTTACCAGGAAGTATTCCAGGTATCGTTATTTATATTTAGCTCAAAGGAAAGAACTACGGACTTAAACAATGAGATGAACTTGCTAAACACGACTACTTATGAGTGATTGATTACACAAGTCACATACTTTTGCGAGGGGTAAACCATGATAAATAAGGGAATATAAAGTAATAAGCTCGGGATATAAATCACAGAGATTAGATATAGACTACTCACAAAGGTAGGTTGACATCGATTAGCACAAGAAATAGAAATCCTATGTAGGTTCTAATCTACTAAGTCATTCATCTACTCCAACTCTACACTATCATATACGGCACAAAAGACTCTTCATCTATGTATAAGGATCATTGCTATAACAAGCCAAGACATAGCGGGACTTACTACGCAACTTTGGTTCGCTAGACCTACCAACGGGGATGGAATACAAAGGACTCAACGGAACCTGTCACTTCCGCGATCTACCACACGACCCGGCCAATAGGGTGCATTTGCAGGTAAACGGCATCTAAGCACCATGCTTACATGAAATCTACCACCTAACCCCCCCGGGAAGAGAGCTAAGCGCTTTGCAAACATATACATAAACTTATTACCAATCATAACCATATCAAATGTAGAACTAGAATAAACTAGGAACATAATAAATAGAAACATAATGATATTTAGAATAAAGTCACAAGAATAGATACAAGATAATACCAAATTCGATGATGAAGATCCGGAATTCCAAGCACGAGCGCCCGATTCTTCCTCTATCTAGTCTAAACCTATGTAGAACTTGAAGATCTAGAGTAGCTATTCTAATTCTCTCGGGTGGAGATCTCTCTCTAAACCCCGGCTTTCTTGATGGCTACCTACGAATAATGAATTCTAGAATGAATTAGGGTTTCGGCCGGGGCCGGGGGCTCGAATATATAGCCCCCTAGGATGCACCACGGCCATCGGATCAAACCGACCTAAACGGGCGATAATTATTGCTCCTCAAGGTCGGTGGAGAGGCGGGATCCGCGAGCCTCCACCCGATTGGTGGAGGTGGCCGGTCGGCCGACCCAAGGAGGAGTCGGCCGACCCACCACTCTGCCGGGTGGGTCTCCCTTCCGGGGTTCGCCTTCGGAGTCTTCTAGAGTATACAATTTTACCCGTTCGGTCTTTCTCTCTATGTAATCATGACATGTGGGCCTCCTTGGATGTTTTCCTGATAATCCCCTGTGAAAACACATATTCACCAAAACTTGTGGAATCTGTCAGTTTAAACCCTAAGTCTATGGTGGTGAACACATTATACCCCTCTTTCTCTCTCTGATTGACATATAAAATTGATCATTAACAACCGTCAACAAACTCCCCCAAGCTTACCCTTTGCTCGTCCCTGAGCAAATAGCTACAGAAGATGGATCAGGAGTTGCTGCAATGCTTTCATGCTTAACAAACACACATGCTCTAAACAAGAATTCATCCCGAGACTAGAGTGAACTATCATAACTCCCAAACTTACTCATGTTTCTTTCAACCATGGGGCTTTTACTCGCACTTGGGTCTTGAGTAGTTGAAAGACAGAACAATTAAGTCAAGCACTTGTTGTCTCATGCTCGTTGTTCCACCTACGTTTCGGAGTTTTTACAAGATTTTCAATAAAAACTCGAGTTCCTTAATACAACCCTTTCAAGTCTCTCAATATGTGGTATTTTTGGATCCTCTCTAAGGCATTGAAAGGAGATATGCCTTCTCTCTTACTCTCAGAATATGTAGTATTTGTGGTTCAAGGCATTTATAGATGAGCCTTCACTCTCTCTCTCTCACCCTACTCTAATAAAGGTTTATATGGAGCTCATAGGTGTGGAGAACTAATGCATTGGCATGATCGAACCATGGATCCGAAGGAACTCAACATACAACCAATCGGTGTGTGCATGTGTGGTTTTATATGTGGATGATATATATAAAATAGAGAGAAATATTTGTGGGAGGAGAAGGGGTGCACAAAGGAATTATCAATGCTCCTTTATTTGGATGAAACTTGGAACTACTTCAACACTTGAATCTTCTTGGAACTTGAAAACTTGAACTTTTGAAAATTTGACAATAACTGGGCTCATAAATTTTTCTTTATTTTCTCTTTTCTCTTCTTTTTTTTTTTTTACAACTCTTGCAGCCCAAAAAGGAATGAAATACTTCTTGAATGGAACACTTCTCAATCTTGACAACTTCACATTGGGAACAAATGGAACACTTGGAGCATTGATTTTGGATAAGTGGCTAGCGAGAAATGAACAGGGGAATATTTTTGGGTGTTCACTCTCGGTGTAAGAGTAGAACAATTTCAATGGATAATAATAGGCTTTTTGTGGTGCGTACTTCCGGGGTAGAAGTAGCGGGGGTGCATGTGAATGTGTGGATTTATTTGTATGATGAGTTCATAAGGATACAACACAAATGGACAAAGCCACGAGCCCTAAACAAATGAGGAGGCTTCCTATTCTAATGATCAAGTTTGGTTTGTGGTAGGAATTTTAACTCTCTGTCATATAAGGAACTCATCATGAATCATTTATAATTTTCACAAACAAATCTCCGAATTTAGTGGCACTTTGGAACACAATGAACAAGCGGCTCGAGACTATTATCATATCATGCCCGTCAACTACCTAGACTTAGTTTAAGCATATGCTCCCCCGGGTTTCGGGTGTAGAGTAAATCCGGTTGTCAAACGGTGTATCCAAATCTTGGGAGAACTCAAATTTAAAGCTAGGTACTTGCAAAGAATTAGAGCAGAGCAACTATTCATCATTTCCATCACGCAATCCTCAAGTCTATACATTTTTATTTATAGCAAACTGAATTGAAAACAAACTTGCACACTCTTTTTATTTGTTTTTTTTTTTATCTTAGGGCAAACTCGAAATGTAAACACACTTAAAACGGCAAGCAAATTTTTATTGGGTTTTTTCTAGTTTTTCTGATTTTTTTTTCAATGCATAAAACAAACCAAAGAAAAGCAAAGCGAAAACAAACAAACTGAAACAAAAGGAAAGAAATACTTATCTTGATAATGGGGGCCCTCCCCAAGCTAGCCTTGCGGCGGTGGTGGTGGATAATGGATGTGCAACGGGTCCACCAAGCCATGCAACATGGAGGCAGCTTCTTCCGGTTCTCTTGAATGGTGCCTAGTGTCCGGGTGGTGTTCGGTTCCACTTGGAGCCTGGTCATTCCACCTCGATCATGGCGATTCGAGTGGCGGTGGTGTTGTCTTTGGAAGGCTACTTGTTCATCATAGTCTTTGTTGGGTGAAAATGAAACCGGTGGCACCGGAGTGGCGACGTGGCTCAAAGTCTTGGTGGGGTTCTTTTTCTTCATCAGTGGTACCAAAGGGGTCATAAGAGTATCTTGGTGGCTGTGAGGGTCCTGGCTCTGATGGTCCTGGCTCTGATGTTCCTAGGGTGTTGTATGGTGGGTAGTAACCATAGAATGGTTGATGTGGTTGGCTTTGTGGTGGGTACACCCATGAGTTTAGTGAGTGGTGCCGAGGTACATTCCACTCATTGAAACCGGCATGTCTTGGTTCTTCTCGGGCGGTTTCGGCACCATGCCAAAGCGGGTTCACGATTTCTGTCACCCTCTCCGAGCGAACTCTTCGAGGTGCTCTCTCATTCACTGGTTCTGCCTGCAACTCAACATGATAGTTTTGCACGTAATACAAAGCCAGTTCCGGGTTAGGTAACCGGATCGCAGCTTCACCATATTTTGCATAATAAACATTATTTACTTTCTTCAGTAAGTGACCTTGGCCAAAAGTGTAGAGGTCATAAAATTCAATGTACTCAAAAGTAGCTCCCTCTAATAACTTCAAGCTTGTGGCAATGCGAGTGATAAGCGAGCAAATGGCCACACTTCCTACTTTGTAACCGGGGACACTCATCCAATGATTCACTAGGAGATGGACGGGAGACACTTTCGTTTCTTGACAAAGCCGCGTACAAAGAAGCGCAAGTCGGCTACTCGATCTTGCTCTCGTCATAACGTGGGAAAAAGGTGGCTCCTATCCAACGGTGCAAAAATCTAAGCGTAGGATGCTCTATGCTGCGGTGCGGTGCGCTAAGTGGTACGGTGCTCTAGAAATCTTTGCTCCAAAACCTATGTGCATCAAAATCACCTAGTGCGCATTTAAATCTATGAGGGCATCTTGAGGGAAACCTAGGAGGTCACTAAGGTTTCTCCAAGAGACAGAATATTCAGAGCAAACATTCTAAAATAAACTCCATTGTCCGTGTATCGAAGGGTGCTAAGGAATTCTATGGTCAAAAGCCTAATCCCCTTCTCGGTGAGGTTTGCAAAGGAAGTCCAACCAACTAGTGGAAAAATTGTATCGAATTCTTGAGCCATACCCGTCTCTAGCGAAGTGTTGGATCGATGGCGGCGTGTGGATGAAACGCTTGTTCTTGAGCTTCTTGTATACATCCTTTTCCGGGCGGTTCTCGGGCGAGGTCGGATGTTCTCATGAGAACTCTCCGAGATCTTGGTGGTGGGGCGAGTCTTGCTTTGCGGGTGCTTCGGAGGTACTTCGGTGCTTCGGTGGTGGGTCGACACTCATGTCGGAACCAGCCACCGAGTTACGCGGGATGTACTTCTTGTCCTGATTTTTCTAAAGGTTCCTGAGATCCCCTGCAAAACGCCCTTCATCCTGCAAGTATGTCAAAACAAACAAAAACAAACACTAGTGGAGAGAAGGATTAGCACAAGGTTAGTGGTTAGCCATCCAGAGTCAGCGGTCCAGGGGTTAGTCGTTCTTCATGACAAAAAGATCTAAACTTCAGGTCTTGATTTTGACAGAACCTCCCCTTGATTTTAGATTTTCTTTATCCTATTTGGACAGCATCTCCACTAATTTTTTTTTATGATCATCTACTCAGTACTATCTCTTCCCTTCACTTGCTATTAAACTCTTGCTCACTATCTCACTTCTTCTCTCTTCCTACTCTTCTCCTCTTCTCTCTAACTTTCTCCGGGAAACACGAAGTCGAGAGCGAGAAGGTTTGGCTAAAATTCGGAATGTGGGTGGTGCAAGGAAGCCATGGGAGGAGGCCTATTTATAGAGGAGGAGGGGGAGAGTCGGCCGACCCAATGGTGGGGTCGGCCGCCCACCCTGGTGGCCAACATGGCTGCCACTTCACATGCTATTGCGTGATCTTTTGTCAATCCAGAAATTTTGGTCGGTTGAGTGGTTTTGGCGGTGGAAAAGAGAGGATAGTGGAGGTGAGTGGAAGTGGATAAAATTATGTGATTTGATGTATGTGAGGTGTAGTCTATGACATGTGGGACCCATGGTGAGGGACCCACCAAGCACTAAATGCCATAATAAAAATTATAAACAATGCAAAAATTTAAATGAAGGTAAACTAATTTAAATGCATGAAATGATAGATTTTTGTGCCACCACGATAAAATATTTTTGACGGGTTGTTACACACCGTAAAATTATTTATATGGGGCGTAGAATTTTATAATCCAATGCTGGAAATAAATATGCCTAAGAAAACTATAAGAGATGCAATTTTAAACGCGGATAAATACCGAGTTACCTTCCGGCGAGGATTCGGATTTTTAAAGTCCTCCGAATTGGACCTTCCAAAATATTTATTCCGCTGATGATTCCAGAGATGCATCCTCTGTCTCTGGTGGTTGTACTGTCGATCTTCTTCTACCATCTTCGCGGATTTGTTGAGCTCTTGTTTCGACTTGAATGCGAATTGCTCTTCTTGCCCATTTATAGTGAACTTGATTTCTCCCTTCCCGACATCAATGTGTGCATTGGCGGTGCTTAAGAAGGGTCTTCCAAGTATAAGTGACACCTTTGAGTCTGGATGCATATCCAGTACTACAAAGTCTACTGGCACGAAGAACTCTCTTATCTTGACTGGGATGTTTTCAAAGAATGCCCAACGGATAACGAACCGATTGGTCGGCTAGTTGTAGACACATTGATGTTGGCTCAAGTGCGGTGTGGTTGAGCTTGTAGTAGGCGCTGCGGGCATCACACCGACACTTGCTCCAAGATCACGAGTGCATTATTGAAATATTGATCTCCAATTGTGCGTCGATAGTGGGACACCCTGGATCTTTCTTCTTTTCCGGTAGTTGGTTGAGGATGGCCGCACTACATTCTTCGGTTAGCTTGATCACTTCATTGGATGGCGGTGGTCTCTTCTTGTTAAGAATATCTCTTATGTACTTGGCATAAGTGGGGACTGTATGGCATCCGACAGAGGTATATTGACATATAACTTTTGAATTACCTCCACAAACTTACCAAACTGCTCATCTCATGCATTTGTGGTCCTCTCTTCCTCCTAGGGAACGGTAGGTAGTTTGTATCTCGAAATTGTTGTCTTGCTTCCGATCTTGTGCGGCTTCGTATCGATTCTTGTGGTAATACTTCTAGCTCGGGTTGGAAGTCTTCTTCTTCTCGCTTGGTGGTAGCATGGTTGGCCTTTTTGCTCCTTTTGGATAGGGAGGATCTCTCGGTGGAACTCCCTCTTCTTGTAGTAATAGATCTCACCTTGCTCGGGGTTAGTGGCAACGAGGCAATGCAATGGCCAACTTTGCTATCTTTTCTTCTATCTTCTTATTGAACTCTAATTGGTCATTAATGGCGAGGAGAAACTATCCATTTTAGTACTTAAGTTTTCCAAGATTTTGTCATTAGCAAGCAAGCCTATCCTCCATAGATGAGTTGATCTTGGACTGTTGTAGAACCAACTCTCTTAAAGTAGGTTGCTTTGCATAATTACCGACCGAGTACCTTGATTAATGGGTGGTTGCACCCAATGTGGAACCTTTCTCACGATGGGACTTGAATTCGCTTATATGTTGCTTCAATTGCTCTTTGATCTTCCTTGTACTTGGCCCTCGGTCAAGCCGGTGGAGTAAGGCATCTATCTTGGTTGATAATGCATTCACTTCTTCTATTGCTTCTTCACTCGGTGACAATCTTGAATGTTGTCTTGGGACCGAGCTTTGATTATCTGCTATCTTCTCCATGAGTCTTTTAGCTCTTCCAAGAGTGAGTGATAAGAATGATCCTTCGGAGTTGCATCTAGGTGCTCACGCGTCTTCGGAGTTAATCCGTGATAGAACCCTTGCATGAGTAACCATTCCTCCATTCCATGATGGGGACAATCTTGAATGTATCCTTGCAAACGCTCCCATGCTTCGACATGGTCTCCGTCTTTCTTTTGTTGGAAATTGGTAATCTTTCCTCTTAAGGCATTGGTTTTGCCTATTGGGAAGAATTTTGCTAGAAAGGCCTTGGAACACTTCGCCCATGTATTGATATCTTCTTTATTTGCATAGAACCACTTTGCTTCGCTCTTCCCACTAGTGAGAATGGAAAGAGGCGAAGAAGTATGAGGTCTTCTTTAACTCCATCTATGGCGATGGTGTTTCCAATCTCCATGAAGTCTGTAGATGTGTACTTGCATCTTCATGTACCTTTCCACCGAATTGGATAGCTTGCACCATGTTGATGAGACTTGACTTGAGCTCAAACTCCATATTATTTTCTATTCTTTGGACCGGTGCGGATGTTCTCTATTGTTGGAGCGAGAGAACTCCGAAGGTCTTCTCGCCATCTTGATTGGTGACAAGCTTCCTTCTTGATTGAACCGACTCGATGATCGAGAGTTTTGAATGAATCGAGATTCAATCCTCGCTAATACCCCGTATAAAATATAGACAAAGAAAAACAACGGGGGTGAACACGCCAAAGTAGAGGTGACTAGTGACAATCACTCATTTTCTAAGTATCTCGCTTAAGCAATTTTTCTCTAAAAGTTTATTCCAGTCCCGAGCAACGGCGCCAAAGATGCTTGTTGACACCTCTAACACCACTCACGCTAAGTTGTCATCCCTAGCATGGCGCCGAAGTGTTGGTATAGAAACTGCTCCTCTAATCAAGAAAAATATGGGATCCGCAAGCGAACGAGATAATACACCATCGTAGCATTTTACCGGAAGTATTCCAGGTATCGTTATTTATATTTAGCTCAAAGGAAAGAACTACGGACTTAAACAATGAGATGAACTTGCTAAACACGACTACTTATGAGTGATTGATTACACAGTCACATACTTTGCGAGAGGGTAAACCATGATAAATAAGGGAATATAAAGTAATAAGCTCGGGGTATAAATCACACGAGAGATTAGATATAGACTACTCACAAAGGTAGGTTGACATCGATTAGCACAAGAAATAGAAATCCTATGTAGGTTCTAATCTACTAAGTCATTCATCTACTCCAACTCTACACTATCATATACAAGCACAAAAGACTCTTCATCTATGTATAAGGATCATTGCTATAACAAGCCAAGACATAGCGGGACTTACTACGCAACTTTGGTTCTACTAGACCTACCAACGGGGATGGAATACAAAGGACTCAACGGAACCTGTCACTTCCGCGATCTACCACACGACCCGGCCAATAGGGTGCATTTGCGGGTAAACGGCATCTAAGCACCATGCTTACATGAAATCTACCACCTAACCCCCCGGGAAGAGAGCTAAGCGCTTTGCAAACATATACATAAACTTATTACCAATCATAACCATATCAAATGTAGAACTAGAATAAACTAGGAACATAATAAATAGAAACATAATGATATTTAGAATAAAGTCACAAGAATAGATACAAGATAATACCAAATTCGATGATGAAGATCCGGAATTCCGAGCACAGCGCCCGATTCTTCCTCTATCTAGTCTAAACCTATGTAGAACTTGAAGATCTAGAGTAGCTATTCTAATTCTACGGTGGAGATCTCTCTCTAAACCCCGGCTTTGCCGATGGCTACCCTCGAATAATGAATTCTAGAATGAATTAGGGTTTCGGCCGGGGCCGGGGGCTCGAATATATAGCCCCCTAGGATGCACCACGGCCATCGGATCAAACCGACCTAAACGGACGATAATTATTGCTCCTCAAGGTCGGTGGAGGCGAGATCCGCGAGCCTCCACACGATTGGTGGAGGTGGCCGTCGGCCGACCCAAGGAGGAGTCGGCCGACCCACCACTCTGCCGGTGGGTCTCCGCTTCCGGGGTTCGCCTTCCGGAGTCTTCTAGAGCATACAATTTTACCCGTTCGGTCTTTCTCTCTATGTAATCATGACATGTGGGCCTCCTTGGATGTTTTCTGATAATCCCCCGCGAAAACACATATTCACCAAAACTTGTGGAATCTGTCAGTTTAAACCCTAAGTCTATGGTGGTGAACAGATTATACCCCTCTTTCTCTCTCTGATTGACATATAAAATTGATCATTAACAACCGTCAACAATATGGATGTGAGATGGAATTCTACTTATTTGATGCTTAAACATTTGCTACCTTACAAGGATGTCTTTTCTGTGTGGCTTAACTCTAATTATGGTAGAACATTGTTGAGTACACAGCATTGGTATGTTGCTGAGCAGATAACGGTTTTCCTGGAACTATTTTATGAGGCTACTGTTGTTCTATCTGGTGTTTACTATCCAACAGCTCCACTTGTGTTGCATCATGTTCTTTACTTTGCTGATCATTTGAAAAAAGTTTGAAGCGATGTGAATTTCAGATCTATAGCAGTTCCTATGAAGATGAAGTTCCTTAAGTATTGGAGGGACATCCCTTGGCTTTATTCATTTGCTTTCATTCTTGATCCTAGAGGTAAGTGAAAGGGTTCTTGAGCTACCTTGATGTGCTTGCTTGAACATCTTTGGAATCTCTTATAATGATTACTTCAATGAGGTTAAAGCTGAAATGACCAGAATGTTTAGCAAGTATCAGGAAAAATTTGGGGGTACAAGTAGGAGTACAAGGGTTTCAATGCCTTCAACTGGAGGTAAGAGAAAGCGAGGCATGGGGAATGATCTTTGGTGGTTCTGGTTCTGATTCTGGTTCTGGTGCATCCCCTGGCTCATCTATTCCATCTCCATCTGGTTCTGGTGTCAGTGAGCTCTCGGCCCATCGGGACGGTGACCGTAATGCAGATTGGGATGAGGGTTTTGACATATTGCTCGGTGGCGTGACCACAAGCTAACCTATCCCATCTTATCTATTATGGCTAGAGATATTATGTCCGTACCGCCTCCACCGTTTGTTTCTTCGGAGTCTTGCTTGTTGTACATCCGGGATCCTCGAAGACCGGCGAAGGCGCTTGTTGCCCGAGCATGTGGAGATGCTCACATGCATCAGGGACTGGGAGCAAGGAGCAAGAAGAGAACAACATGCACCGGAGGACGTGGACTGGAGGAGTCATTCGGGAACCTATTCTTGGATGAAGAAGGAGAAGGCAGTGGCGGTGGCGGTACCGCCGGTGCCGGTTTGGTGTGTGAAGATGAAGCTTGCATAGCAAGGTGACTATTGACTCAATGCCTTCATTTTGTTTTGATTGATTGATTATGGCAACAGGCTTGTACCGACATGCTCCATCTTAATGCAGCCACTTTTGGTCTTTTGGTGCAAGTCCGGAGTCCTAGAGCCGGTGGTGGTGCCCTCGCCCGGTGCAAGTCTTTTGGTGCAAGTGTGAGAGTGAGAGTTAGATTCGACATTCTCGTGAGATGTGTGGAGTGAAAGCAAACTCGAAACACTTAAGTCACTAGGAGTAGGACTTGCCGATTGCCTTGCCACCGATGATGGCTATTGTAATAGGATAGAAGTAACTTGAACTTGAACTTGAACTTATCTTGAGTTTGTACTCTTTTCCTTTCTAGGGTTTCTCACAAGGGTGAGTTTTACCTAGAAAGGTTTTTAATGAGGCATTGCACTTGAGCTCATTTTGATAATATATTATCCCTTATTCATGTAATCATGTTCTCGCTTCGTAGTTCACTAGTTCTTGTGACTTGTGAGTTGAGTTGTGACTTTGTGAGTTAATTTACTTGTGAAAAAACATGAAAATGAACTGTTGGCTATTCGACATGAAAATGAAGTATTATTCGTTCCGTTGCCGACATGAAAATGAAAATGAAATATAACTTGGAGTTGGAGATTACACGTGAAAATGACAAGTGTTGAGTGTCCGGGCCATGGGCGGCACGGCCGGAAAAACGGCCGTGGGCCGTGCCTTGGGCGGAGGCCAGGCACGAGCACGGCCAAGGCACGGCCCGGTAGGCACGCGGCCGAGGAGGCCAAGGCACGGCCCGAGGAGGCCATATATACAAGATGGTTTCAAATAAAAAAGTTGATAATTACAAAGTTTCATAACTTTCGAAGAAAAATTTTTTCGTTTTAGAAGTTTCTCCATCCGAGGTCATTTAGGACCGTTTCTAGAACACCGACATGCCTATTTGCCCAGTGGGGCCCACAAGATGGCTTCAAATAAAAAGTTCATAACTACAAAGTTTCATAACTTTCGAAGATAAAAAATTTTTGTTTTAGAAGTTTCTCCATCCGAGGTCATTTAGGACCTGTCTGTATCTGGAACACCGACGGGTCTATTTGCCAGTGGGTCCCACAAGATGGTTTTCAAATGAAAAAGTTTATAACTACAAAGTTTCATAACTTTCGAAGATAAAAAATTTTCGTTTTAGAAGTTTCTCCATCGGGGGTCATTTAGGACACGTCACGTATGTGGAACACCGACGGGTCTATTTGCACAGTGGGGCCCACAAGATGGTTTCAAATGAAAAACTTGATAACTACAAAGTTTCATAACTTTCGAAGCTAAAAAATTTTCGTTTTAGAAGTTTCTCCATCCGAGGTCATTTAGGACCGTCTCTAGAACACCGACATGCTTATTTGCCCAGTGGGGCCCACAAGATGGCTTCAAATGAAAAAGTTCATAACTACAAAGTTTCATAACTTTCGAAGATAAAAAATTTTTGTTTTACAAGTTTCTCCATCCGAGGTCATTTAGGACATGTCTGTATCTGGAACACCGACAGGTCTATTTGCCAGGTGGGGCCCACAAGATGGTTTCAAATGAAAAAGTTGATAACTACAAAGTTTCATAACTTTCGAAGATAAAAAATTTTCGTTTTAGAAGTTTCTCCATCCGGGGTCATTTAGGACCTGCGTATGACGGAACACCGACAGGTCTATTTGCCTGGTGGGGCCCACAAGATGGTTTCAAATGAAAAACTTGATAACTACAAAGTTTCATAACTTTCGAAGCTAAAAAATTTTCGTTTTAGAAGTTTCTCCATCCGAGGTCATTTAGGACCGTCTCTAGAACACCGACATGCCTATTTGCCCAGTGGGGCCCACAAGATGGCTTAAAATAAAAAAGTTCATAACTACAAAGTTTCATAACTTTCGAAGATAAAAATTTTTTGTTTTACAAGTTTCTCCATCCGAGGTCATTTAGGACACATGCGTATCGGAACACCGACAGGTCTATTTGCCAGGTGGGGCCCACAAGATGGTTTCAAATGAAAAGTTGATAACTACAAAGTTTCACAACTTTCGAAGATAAGAAATTTTCGTTTTAGAAGTTTCTCCATCCGAGGTCATTTAGGGCCGTCTATAGAACACCGACATGCCTATTTGCCTGGTGGGGCCCACAAGATGGCTTCAAATAAAAAAGTTGATAACTACAAAGTTTCATAAATTTCGAAGATAAAAAATTTTTGTTTTAGAAGTTTCTCCATCCGGGGTAATTTAGGACCTGTCTGTATCTGGAACACCGACAGGTCTATTTGCCAGGTGGGGCCCACAAGATGGTTTCAAATGAAAAAGTTGATAACTACAAAGTTTCATAACTTTCGAAGATAAGAAATTTTCGTTTTAGAAGTTTCTCCATCCGAGGTCATTTAGGGCCGTCTCTAGAACACCGACATGCCTATTTGCCTGGTGGGGCCCACAAGATGGCTTCAAATAAAAAAGTTGATAACTACAAAGTTTCATAACTTTCGAAGATAAAAAATTTTCGTTTTAGAAGTTTCTCCATCCGAGGTCGTTTAGGACCTGTCTGTATCTGAAACACCGACAGGGCTATTTGCCTGGCGGGGCCCACAAGATGATTTCAAATGAAAAACTTGATAACTACAAAGTTTCATAACTTTCGAAGATAAAAAATTTTCGTCTTAGAAGTTCCTCCATCCCGGGTCATTTAGGACCTGTCTGTATCTGGAACACCGACAGGTCTATTTGCCTGGTGGGGCCCACAAGATGGTTTCAAATGAAAAGTTGATAACTACAAAGTTTCATAACTTTCGAAGATAAAAAATTTTCGTTTTAGAAGTTTCACCATCCGAGGTAATTTAGGGCCGTCTCTAGAACACCGACATGCCTATTTGCCCGGTGGGGCCCACAAGATGGATTGAAATAAAAAAGATGATAACTACAAAGTTTCATCACTTTCGAAGATAAAAAAAATTCATTTTAGAAGTTTCTCCATCCGAGGTCATTTATGACCTGTGTGTATCTGGAACACCGACAGGTCTATTTACCTGGTGGGGCCCACAAGAGGGTTTCAAATGAAAAAGTTGATAACTATAAAGTTTCAAAACTTTCGAAGATAAAAAATTTTCGTTTTAGAAGTTTCTCCATCCGGGTCATTTAGGACCCGTGTGTATCTCGAAACACCGACAGTCTATTTGCCTAGTGGGGCCCACAAGATGGTTTCAAATGAAAAAGTTGATAACTACAAAGTTTCATAAACTTCGAAGATAAAAATTTTTGTTTTAGAAGTTTCTCCATCCGAGGTCATTTAGGGCCGTCTCTAAAACACCGACATGCCTATTTGCCCGGTGGGGCCCACAAGATGGCTTCAAATGAAAAGTTCATAACTACAAAGTTTCATAAATTTCGAAGATAAAAAATTTTTGTTTTAGAAGTTTCTCCATCCGAGGTCATTTAGGGCCGTCTCTAGAACACCGACATGCCTATTAGCCCGGTGGGGCCCACAAGATGGCTTCAAATAAAAAAGTTGATAACTACAAAGTTTCATAACTTTCGAAGATAAAAATTTTTCGTGTTAGAAGTTTCTCCATCCGGGGTCATTTAGGACCTGTGTGTATCTGGAACACCGACAGGTCTATTTGCCTGGTGGGGCCCACAAGATGGTTTCAAATAAAAAAGTTGATAACTACAAAGTTTCATAACTTTCGAAGATAAAAAATTTTCGTTTTAGAAGTTTCTCCATCCGAGGTCATTTAGGACCGTCTCTAGAACACCGACATGCCTATTTGCCTGGTGGGGCCGACAAGATGGCTTCAAATAAAAAAGTTGATAACTACAAAGTTTCATAACTTTCGAAGATAAAAAATTTTCATTTTAGAAGTTTCTCCATCCGAGGTCGTTTAGGACTGTCTCGTATATCGAAACACCGACGGGGCTATTTGCCTGGCGGGGCCCACAAGATGATTTCAAATGAAAAACTTGATAACTACAAAGTTTCATAACTTTCGAAGATAAAAAATTTTCGTTTTAGAAGTTTCACCATCCGAGGTCATTTAGGACCCGTCTCTAGAACACCGACATGCCTATTTGCCGGTGGGGCCCACAAGATGGTTTCAAATAAAAAAGTTGATAACTACAAAGTTTCAAAACTTTCGAAGATAAAAAAATTTTCATTTTAGAAGTTTCTCCATCCGAGGTAATTTAGGGCCGTCTCTAGAACACCGACATGCCATTTGCCCGGTGGGGCCCACAAGATGGATTGAAATAAAAAAAGATGATAACTAAAAATTTCATCACTTTCGAAGATAAAAAAATTTCATTTTAGAAATTTCTCCATCCGAGGTCATTTATGATTTATCCGGAACACCGACAGGTCTATTTACCTGGTGGAGCCCACAAGATGGTTTCAAATGAAAAGGTTGATAACTATAAAGTTTCAAAACTTTCGAAGATAAAAAATTTTCGTTTTAGAAGTTTCTCCATCCGGGGTCATTTAGGACCTGTGTGTATCTGAAACACCGACAGGTCTATTTGCCTAGTGGGGCCCACAAGATGGTTTCAAATGAAAAAGTTGATAACTACAAAGTTTCATAAACTTCGAAGATAAAAAATTTTTGTTTTAGAAGTTTCTCCATCCGAGGTCATTTAGGGCCGTCTCTAGAACACCGACATGCCCATTTGCCCGGTGGGGCCCACAAGATGGCTTCAAATGAAAAAGTTCATAACTACAAAGTTTCATAAATTTCGAAGATAAAAAATTTTTGTTTTAGAAGTTTCTCCATCCGAGGTCATTTAGGGCCGTCTCTATAACACCGACATGCCTATTAGCCCGGTGGGGCCCACAAGATGGCTTCAAATAAAAAAGTTGATAACTACAAAGTTTCATAACTTTCGAAGATAAAAAATTTTTGTTTTAGAAGTTTCTCCATCCGGGGTCATTTAGGACCTGTGTGTATCTGGAACACCGACAGGTCTATTTGCCTGGTGGGGCCCACAAGATGGTTTCAAATAAAAAAGTTGATAACTACAAAGTTTCATAACTTTCAAAGATAAAAAATTTTCGTTTTAGAAGTTTCTCCATCCGAGGTCATTTAGGACCGTATCTAGAACACCGACATGCCTATTTGCCCGGTGGGGCCCACAAGATGGCTTCAAATAAAAAGTTCATAACTACAAAGTTTCATAACTTTCGAAGATAAAAAATTTTCGTTTTAGAAGTTTCTCCATCCGAGGTCATTTAGGACATGTCTCGTAGACTGAACACCGACAGTCTATTTGCCAGGTGGGTCCCACAAGATGGTTTCAAATGAAAAAGTTGATAACTACAAAGTTTCATAACTTTCGAAGATAAAAATTTTCGTTTTAGAAGTTTCTCCATCCGGGGTCATTTAGGACCTGTCTGTATCTGGAACACCGACAGGTCTATTTGCCTGGTGGGGCCCACAAGATGGTTTCAAATGAAAAAGTTGATAACTACAAAGTTTCATAACTTTCGAAGATAAAAAATTTTCGTTTTAGAAGTTTCTCCATCCGAGGTCATTTAGGGCCGTCTCTAGAACACCGACATGCCTATTTGCCCGGTGGGGCCCACAAGATGGCTTCAAATAAAAAAGTTGATAACTACAAAGTTTCATAACTTTCGAAGATAAAAAAATTTTGTTTTAGAAGTTTCTCCATCCGGGGTCATTTAGGACCCGTCGTATCCGGAACACCGACAGTCTATTTGCCAGTGGGGCCCACAAGATGGTTTCAAATGAAAAGTTGATAACTACAAAGTTTCATAACTTTCGAAGATAAAAATTTTCGTTTTAGAAGTTTCTCCATCCGAGGTCATTTAGGACCGTTTCTAGAACACCGACATGCCTATTTGCCCGGTGGGGCCCACAAGATGGCTTCAAATAAAAAAGTTGATAACTACAAAGTTTCATAACTTTGAAGATAAAAAATTTTCGTTTTAGAAGTTTCTCCATCCGAGGTCATTTAGGACTGTCGTATCTGGAACACCGACAGGTCTATTTGCCAGGTGGGGCCCACAAGATGGTTTTAAATGAAAAAGTTGATAACTACAAAGTTTCATAACTTTCAAAGATAAAAATTTTCGTTTTAGAAGTTTCTCCATCCGAGGTCATTTAGGACCCGTCGTCTCTAGAACACCGACATGTGTCTATTTGCCTGGTGGGGCCCACAAGATGGTTTCAAATGAAAAAGTTGATAACTACAAAGTTTCATAACTTTCGAAGATAAAAAATTTTCGTTTTAGAAGTTTCTCCATCCGAGGTCATTTAGGACCGTCTCTAGAACACCGACATGCCTATTTGCCCAGTGGGGCCCACAAGATGATTTCAAATGAAAAACTTGATAACTACAAAGTTTCATAACTTTCGAAGATAAAAATTTTCGTTTTAGAAGTTTCTCCATCCGAGGTCATTTAGGACTGTTTGTATCTCGGAACACCGACAGGTCTATTTGCCACAGTGGGGCCCACAAGATGGTTTCAAATGAAAAGTTGATAACTACAAAGTTTCACAACTTTCGAAGATAAGAAATTTTCGTTTTAGAAGTTTCTCCATCCGAGGTCATTTAGGGCCGTCTCTAGAACACCGACATGCCTATTTGCCCGGTGGGGCCCACAAGATGGATTGAAATAAAAAAGATGATAACTAAAAATTTCATCACTTTCGAAGATAAAAAAAATTTCATTTTAGAAATTTCTCCATCCGAGGTCATTTATGACCTGTGTGTATCTGGAACACCGACAGGTCTATTTACCTGGTGGAGCCCACAAGATGGTTTCAAATGAAAAAGTTGATAACTATAAAGTTTCAAAACTTTCGAAGATAAAAAATTTTCGTTTTAGAAGTTTCTCCATCCGGGGTCATTTAGGACGTGTGTATCTGAAACACCGACAGGTCTATTTGCCTAGTGGGGCCCACAAGATGGTTTCAAATGAAAAAGTTGATAACTACAAAGTTTCATAAACTTCGAAGATAAAAAATTTTTGTTTTAGAAGTTTCTCCATCCGAGGTCATTTAGGGCCGTCTCTAGAACACCGACATGCCTATTTGCCCGGTGGGGCCCACAAGATGGCTTCAAATGAAAAAGTTCATAACTACAAAGTTTCATAAATTTCGAAGATAAAAAATTTTGTTTTAGAAGTTTCTCCATCCGAGGTCATTTAGGGCCGTCTCTATAACACCGACATGCCTATTTGCCCTAGGTGGGGCCCACAAGATGGCTTCAAATAAAAAAGTTGATAACTACAAAGTTTCATAACTTTCGAAGATAAAAATTTTTGTTTTAGAAGTTTCTCCATCCGGGGTCATTTAGGACCGTGTGTATCCGGAACACCGACAGTCTATTTGCCTGCAAAGTGGGGCCCACAAGATGGTTTCAAATAAAAAAGTTGATAACTACAAAGTTTCATAACTTTCGAAGATAAAAATTTTCGTTTTAGAAGTTTCTCCATCCGAGGTCATTTAGGACCGTCTCTAGAACACCGACATGCCTATTTGCCCAGTGGGGCCCATAAGATGGCTTCAAATAAAAAAGTTCATAACCACAAAGTTTCATAACTTTCGAAGATAAAAAATTTTCGTTTTACAAGTTTCTCCATCCGAGGTCATTTAGGACATGTCTGTATCTAGAACACCGACAGGTCTATTTGCCATGTGGGTCCCACAAGATGGTTTCAAATGAAAAAGTTGATAACTACAAAGTTTCATAACTTTCGAAGATAAAAAATTTTCGTTTTAGAAGTTTCTCCATCCGGGGTCATTTAGGACCCGTCTCGTACGGAACACCGACATGTCTATTTGCACAGTGGGGCCCACAAGATGGTTTCAAATGAAAAAGTTGATAACTACAAAGTTTCATAACTTTCGAAGATAAAAATTTTCGTTTTAGAAGTTTCTCCATCCGAGGTCATTTAGGACCGTCTCTAGAACACCGACATGCCTATTTGCCGGTGGGGCCCACAAGATGGCTTCAAATAAAAAAGTTGATAACTACAAAGTTTCATAACTTTCGAAGATAAAAAATTTTTGTTTTAGAAGTTTCTCCATCCGAGGTCATTTAGGACCGTGTCAGTATCCGGAACACCGACATGGTCTATTTGCCCAGTGGGGCCCACAAGATGGTTTCAAATAAAAAAGTTGATAACTACAAAGTTTCATAACTTTCGAAGATAAAAAATTTTCGTTTTAGAAGTTTCTCCATCCGAGGTCATTTAGGACCGTCTCTAGAACACCGACATGCCTATTTGCCCGGTGGGGCCCACAAGATGGCTTCAAATAAAAAAGTTGATAACTACAAAGTTTCATAACTTTCGAAGATAAAAAATTTTCATTTTAGAAGTTTCTCCATCCGAGGTCATTTAGACCCGTGTGTATCTCCGGGAACACCGACAGTCTATTTACCCGGTGGGGCCCACAAGATGGTTTCAAATGAAAAAGTTGATAACTACAAAGTTTCATAACTTTCGAAGATAAAAAATTTTCGTTTTAGAAGTTTCTCCATCCGGGTCATTTAGGACCCGTGTGTATCCGAAACACCGACAGTCTATTTGCCTAGTGGGGCCCACAAGATGGTTTCAAATGAAAAAGTTGATAACTACAAAGTTTCATAACTTTCGAAGATAAAAAATTTTGTTTTAGAAGTTTCTCCATCCGAGGTCATTTAGAACCGTCTCTAGAACACCGACATGCCAATTTCCCCGGTGGGGCCCACAAGATGGCTTAAAATGAAAAGGTTGATAACTACAAAGTTTCATAACTTTCGAAGATAAAAAATTTTTGTTTTAGAAGTTTCTCCATCCGAGGTCATTTAGGGCTGTCTCTAGAAACACCGACATGCCTATTTGCCGGTGGGGCCCACAAGATGGCTTCAAATAAAAAAGTTGATAACTACAAAGTTTCATAACTTTCGAAGATAAAAATTTTTGTTTTAGAAGTTTCTCCATCCGGGGTCATTTAGGACCGCCGTATCCGGAACACCGACATGTCTATTTGCCAGTGGGGCCCACAAGATGGTTTCAAATAAAAAAGTTGATAACTACAAAGTTTCATAACTTTCAAAAGATAAAAATTTTCGTTTTAGAAGTTTCTCCATCCGAGGTCATTTAGGACCGTTTCTAGAACACCGACATGCCTATTTGCCCAGTGGGGCCCACAAGATGGCTTCAAATAAAAAAGTTGATAACTACAAAGTTTCATAACTTTCGAAGATAAAAAATTTTCGTTTTAGAAGTTTCTCCATCCGAGGTCATTTAGAACCCGTGCTGGTGGAGAGGCCCACAAGATGATTTCAAATGAAAAACTTGATAACTACAAAGTTTCAACACCGAGTTCCTCCATCCGGGTCATTTAGGTCTATTTGCTAGTGGGTCCCACAAGATGGTTTCAAATGAAAAAGTTGATAACTACAAAGTTTCATAACTTTCGAAGATAAAAAATTTTCGTTTTAGAAGTTTCTCCATCCGGGTCATTTAGGACCCGTCTCGTATCGGAACACCGACAGGTCTATTTGCCCGGTGGGGCCCACAAGATGGTTTCAAATGAAAAAGTTGATAACTACAAAGTTTCATAACTTTCGAAGATAAAAAATTTTCGTTTTAGAAGTTTCTCCATCCGAGGTCATTTAGGACCGTCTCTAGAACACCGACATGCCTATTTGCCAGTGGGGCCCACAAGATGGCTTCAAATGAAAAAGTTGATAACTACAAAGTTTCATAACTTTCGAAGATAAAAAATTTTCGTTTTAGAAGTTTTACAAGTTTCTCCATCCGAGGTCATTTGCCGGTGGGGACAAGATGGTTTCAAATGAAAAAGTTGATAACTACAAAGTTTCAAAAACGAAGATAAAAAAATTTTTGTTTTAGAAGTTTCTCCATCCGAGGTCATTTAGGGCATCTCTAGAACACCGACATGCCTATTTGCCAAAGTGGGGCCCACAAGATGGTTTCAAATGAAAAAGTTGATAACTACAAAGTTTCATAACTTTCGAAGATAAAAATTTTCGTTTTAGAAGTTTCTCCATCCGAGGTCATTTAGGGCCGTCTCTAGAACACCGACATGCCTATTTGCCTGGTGGGGCCCACAAGATGGCTTCAAATAAAAAAGTTGATAACTACAAAGTTTCATAACTTTCGAAGATAAAAAAATTTTGTTTTAGAAGTTTCTCCATCCGTAGTCATTTAGGACCCGTGTGTATCTCGGAACACCGACAGTCTATTTGCCGGTGGGGCCCACAAGATGGTTTCAAATAAAAAAGTTGATAACTACAAAGTTTCATAACTTTCGAAGATAAAAATTTTTGTTTTAGAAGTTTCTCCATCCGAGGTCATTTAGGACCGTTTCTAGAACACCGACATGCCTATTTGCCTAGTGGGGCCCACAAGATGGCTTCAAATAAAAAAGTTGATAACTACAAAGTTTCATAACTTTCGAAGATAAAAAATTTTTGTTTTAGAAGTTTCTCCATCCGAGGTCATTTAGGACCGTCTCAGAACACCGGAACACCGGGTCTATTTGCCCAGTGGGGCCCACAAGATGGTTTCAAATGAAAAAGTTGATAACTACAAAGTTTCATAACTTTCGAAGATAAAAAATTTTCGTTTTAGAAGTTTCTCCATCCGAGGTCATTTAGGCCGTCTCTAGAACACCGACATGCCTATTTGCCCGGTGGGGCCCACAAGATGGCTTCAAATGAAAAAGTTGATAACTACAAAGTTTCATAACTTTCGAAGATAAAAATTTTCGTTTTAGAAGTTTCTCCATCCGAGGTCATTTAGGACCGTCTCTCGGAACACCGACATGTCTATTTGCCGGTGGGGCCCACAAGATGGTTTCAAATAAAAAAGTTGATAACTACAAAGTTTCATAACTTTCGAAGATAAAAAATTTTCGTTTTAGAAGTTTCTCCATCCGAGGTCATTTAGGGACCGTCTATCTCGGAACACCGACATGTCTATTTGCCTGGTGGGGCCCACAAGATGGTTTCAAATGAAAAAGTTGATAACTACAAAGTTTCATAACTTTCGAAGATAAAAAATTTTCGTTTTAGAAGTTTCTCCATCCGAGGTCATTTAGGACCTGTGTGTATCCGAAACACCGACATGCTCTATTTGCCGGTGGGCCCACAAGATGGTTTCAAATGAAAAAGTTGATAACTACAAAGTTTCATAACTTTCGAAGATAAAAAATTTTTGTTTTAGAAGTTTCTCCATCCGAGGTCATTTAGGGCCGTCTCTAGAACACCGACATGCCTATTTGCCCGGTGGGGCCCACAAGATGGCTTCAAATAAAAAAGTTGATAACTACAAAGTTTCATAACTTTCGAAGATAAAAAATTTTTGTTTTAGAAGTTTCTCCATCCGAGGTCATTTAGGGCCGTCTCTAGAACACCGACATGCCTATTTGCCCGGTGGGGCCCACAAGATGGCTTCAAATAAAAAAGTTGATAACTACAAAGTTTCATAACTTTCGAAGATAAAAAATTTTTGTTTTAGAAGTTTCTCCATCCGGGGTCATTTAGGACCTGTCTGTATCTGGAACACCGACAGGTCTATTTGCCTGGTGGGGCCCACAAGATGGTTTCAAATAAAAAAGTTGATAACTACAAAGTTTCATAACTTTCGAAGATAAAAAATTTTGTTTTAGAAGTTTCTCCATCCGAGGTCATTTAGGACCGTCTCTAGAACACCGACATGCCTATTTGCCCAGTGGGGCCCACAAGATGGCTTCAAATGAAAAAGTTCATAACTACAAAGTTTCATAACTTTCGAAGATAAAAAATTTTCGTTTTACAAGTTTCTCCATCCGAGGTCATTTAGGACATGTCTCAGTATCTCGGAACACCGACAGTCTATTTGCCAAAGTGGGTCCCACAAGATGGTTTCAAATGAAAAAGTTGATAACTAAAAGTTTCATAACTTTCGAAGATAACAAATTTTCGTTTTAGAAGTTTCTCCATCCGGGGTCATTTAGGACCCGTCTCAGACGGAACACCGACAGTCTATTTGCCTGGTGGGGCCCACAAGATGGTTTCAAATGAAAAAGTTGATAACTACAAAGTTTCATAACTTTCGAAGATAAAAAATTTACGTTTTAGAAGTTTCTCCATCCGAGGTCATTTAGGGCCGTCTCTAGAACACCGACATGCCTATTTGCCGGTGGGGCCCACAAGATGGCTTCAAATAAAAAAGTTGATAACTACAAAGTTTCATAACTTTCGAAGATAAAAAATTTTCGTTTTAGAAGTTTCTCCATCCGAGGTCATTTAGGATCTGTCTCGTATCGGAACACCGACATGTCTATTTGCCAGTGGGGCCCAAAAGATGGTTTCAAATAAAAAAGTTGATAACTACAAAGTTTCGTAACTTTCGAAGATAAAAAATTTTCGTTATAGAAGTTTCTCCATCCGAGGTCATTTAGGACCGTCTCTAGAACACCGACATGCCTATTTGCCCAGTGGGGCCCACAAGATGGCTTCAAATGAAAAAGTTCATAACTACAAAGTTTCATAACTTTCGAAGATAAAAAATTTTCGTTTTACAAGTTTCTCCATCCGAGGTCATTTAGGACATGTCTGTATCTGGAACACCGACATGTCTATTTGCCAGGTGGGTCCCACAAGATGGTTTTAAATGAAAAAGTTGATAACTACAAAGTTTCATAACTTTCAAAGATAACAAATTTTCGTTTTAGAAGTTTCTCCATCCGAGGTCATTTAGGACCTGTCTATATCTAGAACACCGACAGGTCTATTTGCCAGGTGGGTCCCACAAGATGGTTTCAAATGAAAAAGTTGATAACTACAAAGTTTCATAACTTTCGAAGATAAAAAATTTTCGTTTTAGAAGTTTCTCCATCCGGGGTCATTTAGGACCTGTCAGTACCGGAACACCGACAGTCTATTTGCCAGGGCCCACAAGATGGTTTCAAATGAAAAAGTTGATAACTACAAAGTTTCATAACTTTCGAAGATAAAAATTTTCGTTTTAGAAGTTTCTCCATCCGAGGTCATTTAGGACCCGTGTGTCTCCGGAACACCGACATGTCTATTTGCCTTGTGGGGCCCACAAGATGGTTTCAAATGAAAAAGTTGATAACTACAAAGTTTCATAACTTTCGAAGATAAAAAATTTTCGTTTTAGAAGTTTCTCCATCCGAGGTCATTTAGGGCTGTCTCTAGAACACCGACATGCCTATTTGCCCGGTGGGGCCCACAAGATGGCTTCAAATAAAAAAGTTGATAACTACAAAGTTTCATAACTTTCGAAGATAAAAAATTTTCGTTTTAGAAGTTTCTCCATCCGAGGTCATTTAGGACCGTCAGTCGGAACACCGACAGTGCCTATTTGCCCTGGTGGGGCCCACAAGATGGTTTCAAATGAAAAAGTTGATAACTACAAAGTTTCATAACTTTCGAAGATAAAAAATTTTTGTTTTAGAAGTTTCTCCATCCGGGTCATTTAGGATCTGTGTGTATCTGGAACACCGACAGGTCTCTTTGCCTGGTGGGGCCCACAAGATGGTTTCAAATGAAAAAGTTGATAACTACAAAGTTTCATAACTTTCGAAGATAAAAAATTTTTGTTTTAGAAGTTTCTCCATCCGAGGTCATTTAGGACCGTCTCTAGAACACCGACATGCCTATTTGCCCAGTGGGGCCCACAAGATGGCTTCAAATGAAAAAGTTCATAACTACAAAGTTTCATAACTTTCGAAGATAAAAAATTTTCGTTTTACAAGTTTCTCCATCCGAGGTCATTTAGGGCCGTCTCTAGAACACCGACATGCCTATTTGCCCGGTGGGGCCCACAAGATGGCTTCAAATAAAAAAGTTGATAACTACAAAGTTTCATAACTTTCGAAGATAAAAAATTTTTGTTTTAGAAGTTTCTCCATCCGGGGTCATTTAGGACCTGTCTGTATCTGGAACACCGACAGGTCTATTTGCCTGGTGGGGCCCACAAGATGGTTTCAAATAAAAAAGTTGATAACTACAAAGTTTCATAACTTTCGAAGATAAAAAATTTTTGTTTTAGAAGTTTCTCCATCCGAGGTCATTTAGGACCGTTTCTAGAACACCGACATGCCTATTTGCCCAGTGGGGCCCACAAGATGGCTTCAAATAAAAAGTTCATAACTACAAAGTTTCATAACTTTCGAAGATAAAAAATTTTCGTTTTAGAAGTTTCTCCATCCGGGTCATTTAGGACTGTCTCGTATCCGGAACACCGACAGTCTATTTGCCCAAGGGGCCCACAAGATGGTTTCAAATGAAAAAGTTGATAACTACAAAGTTTCATAACTTTCGAAGATAAAAATTTTCGTTTTAGAAGTTTCTCCATCCGAGGTCATTTAGGACCGTCTCTAGAACACCGACATGTCTATTTGCCTGGTGGGGCCCACAAGATGGTTTCAAATGAAAAACTTGATAACTACAAAGTTTCATTTTCGAAGATAAAAATTTTCGTTTTAGAAGTTTCTCCATCCGAGGTAATTTAGGCCGTCTCTAGAACACCGACATGCCTATTTGCCCGTGGGGCCCACAAGATGGTTTCAAATAAAAAAGATGATAACTACAAAGTTTCATAACTTTCAAAGATAAAAATTTTCATTTTAGAAGTTTCTCCATCCGAGGTCATTTATGACCCGTGTGTATCTCGGAACACCGACAGTCTATTTGCCACGGTGGGGCCCACAAGATGGTTTCAAATGAAAAAGTTGATAACTACAAAGTTTCATAACTTTCGAAGATAAAAAATTTTCGTTTTAGAAGTTTCTCCATCCGGGTCATTTAGGACCCGTGTGTATGGCGAAACACCGACATTTTCGTTTTAGCTCTATTTGCCTGGTGGGCCCACAAGATGGTTTCGAATGAAAAAGTTGATAACTACAAAGTTTCATAACTTTCGAAGATAAAAAATTTTTGTTTTAGAAGTTTCTCCATCCGAGGTCATTTAGGGCCGTCTCTAGAACACCGACATGCCTATTTGCCCGGTGAGGCCCACAAGATGGCTTCAAATAAAAAAGTTGATAACTACAAAGTTTCATAACTTTCGATGATAAAAAATTTTTGTTTTAGAAGTTTCTCCATTCGAGGTCATTTAGGGCCGTCTCTAGAACACCGACATGCCTATTTACTAGGTGGGGGCCCACAAGATGGCTTCAAATAAAAAAGTTGATAACTACAAAGTTTCATAACTTTCGAAGATAAAAATTTTCGTTTTAGAAGTTTCTCCATCCGGGGTCATTTAGGACCCATTTGAACACCGGTCTATTTGCCTGGTGGGGCCCACAAGATGGTTTCAAATAAAAAAGTTGATAACTACAAAGTTTCATAACTTTCGAAGATAAAAAAATTTTGTTTTAGAAGTTTCTCCATCCGAGGTCATTTAGGACCGTCTCTAGAACACCGACATGCCTATTTGCCAAGTGGGGCCCACAAGATGGCTTCAAATGAAAAAGTTCATAACTACAAAGTTTCATAACTTTCGAAGATAAAAAATTTTCGTTTTACAAGTTTCTCCATCCGAGGTCATTTAGGACATGTCTGTATCTGGAACACCGACAGGTCTATTTGCCAGGTGGGTCCCACAAGATGGTTTCAAATGAAAAAGTTGATAACTAAAAAGTTTCATAACTTTCGAAGATAACAAATTTTCGTTTTAGAAGTTTCTCCATCCGGGGTCATTTAGGACCCGTCTCAGATCCGGAACACCGACAGTCTATTTGCCCGGTGGGGCCCACAAGATGGTTTCAAATGAAAAAGTTGATAACTACAAAGTTTCATAACTTTCGAAGATAAAAAAATTACGTTTTAGAAGTTTCTCCATCCGAGGTCATTTAGGGCCGTCTCTAGAACACCGACATGCCTATTTGCCCGGTGGGGCCCACAAGATGGCTTCAAATAAAAAAGTTGATAACTACAAAGTTTCATAACTTTCGAAGATAAAAAATTTTCGTTTTAGAAGTTTCTCCATCCGGGGTCATTTAGGATCTGTCTGTATCTGGAACACCGACAGGTCTATTTGCCTGGTGGGGCCCAAAAGATGGTTTCAAATAAAAAAGTTGATAACTACAAAGTTTCGTAACTTTCGAAGATAAAAAATTTTCGTTTTAGAAGTTTCTCCATCCGAGGTCATTTAGGACCGTCTCTAGAACACCGACATGCCTATTTGCCCAGTGGGGCCCACAAGATGGCTTCAAATGAAAAAGTTCATAACTACAAAGTTTCATAACTTTCGAAGATAAAAAATTTTCGTTTTACAAGTTTCTCCATCCGAGGTCATTTAGGACATGTACGTACGGAACACCGACATGTCTATTTGCCAAAGTGGGTCCCACAAGATGGTTTCAAATGAAAAAGTTGATAACTACAAAGTTTCATAACTTTCAAAGATAACAAATTTTCGTTTTAGAAGTTTCTCCATCCGGTCATTTAGGACCCGTCTCGTATCCGGAACACCGACGGGTCTATTTGCCAAAGCGGGGCCCACAAGATGGTTTCAAATGAAAAAGTTGATAACTATAAAGTTTCATAACTTTCGAAGATAAAAATTTTCGTTTTAGAAGTTTCTCCATCCGAGGTCATTTAGG